>JAWQUT010000007.1:5139601-5182925 GCA_033807755.1 Ellobium chinense | reverse complement strand
CCCCCCCATCTGTGTTTTTTCCCCACACTTCATCATCGTCTCTTTCTCAGCTTAACACGTCCTATGTACACTGAAGTGCTCAGTAACACGCACATGATTTGTTGCGCAGATTGCAACGCACTCGCGTTACTTTTTTTTTTCTTCTTTTTGAAATCCTTGTCATTGCACTCCTCATGTGTTGAAAATAGGTCTGCAATTTTTTATTTTTTTTTGCACTATTATATCGTCACTAAAAGACCACAGGATTCTGACATATTCAGGCATTGTCTTGAAATGATCTATGTGCTGTGTTCAGTTTGTTTGGAATAGACTTCATGTAAGATCGTTGTATGGCGCTCTGGTATGACTGCCTGCCCACTGCATTTTGTAAATTATTTGACATTATAGTTATGTGGCTGGATGTTTAAGGTGTTTGACTCTGCATCAAGAGGTTAATCGGTTTGATTCTTACCATGGTAGTGTTGGAAAAAATACCCTCGGAAAGAATTTCATTCATATTTCATTCATAGACAGAGAAAGCAGTACTCTCAATGTTAGCATGTTCACTCAATATAAATATGAAATGTAAAAGATGGAACGTTATTTAGATTATACTTCACAGCAAAATGAATAGGTTACTGGCTGATTAGGCTCGCTGGGTCTATACAGTAATACAGTCTATTCCGCTTAATCGCAACCAGGTAATGGCAATTTCCGCTTAATCATAACATTTTCCACATTACAGTATGCATTATTTCTGTATAAAAAGTCACTAAATAATGGCAATGTCGTGTAATCGCGGCTTTTTCAGTACTCGAGCAGGCACCACCTGGAAACACTTTTTATAAATCATAATTAACATTACTATTTAGATTTTTTTTTGTGTGCTTGAGACGTTTCCCTATCTGGAAAAGAGGTTTAACTTCATGCCTATTGACATAATGGTTTTATACCATATGACTTAATCAGTCACTGTGGTATCTGACCCATTGCGTCAACGTAGAGGTTAGAATTATTTATTGGTAGTGTCCCAATTCCATGACCCTCAGTAAAACAAACAAACAAGCAAAGTTTAATGGAACTTGGAGCATTCAGTGCAGGCAGTATTTGTTCGCTTTGTATTGGCGATTCAGCAAATAGAACACGTTTAGATTCATTATCGTTGTAATGCTGGGCACAAAATAATTGTCAAGCCTTGTTTGTCCGGGCTTCCCAGCAGGCCATTAGGTTTGGAGCCAGAAACATAATAAATTTCTGGAAGGGAGGGAGAGGCTGAGAGGGAGAGGGAGAATACAGGAGATGATGCCCAGTGCCACAGGCTGCTGTAAATATCTGAAAGGATGAGACATGTCATTACTTAGTTAATCAAGATAGGAAGTCAGTAATGTAGACTGCCTAAGAAAAAGATCAGCATCCCCAAACTAAACTCCAGCCAGCAGCTTTGCATTACTGATAATCCTCAGTTTGAGTGCTCTGTTCTCAGTCGACTCTGCTCACTGTCCCTTATATATAATACTTTTTGTTGTACCGCCACTAGTGTTAATATCATCATCCACTTCCCTACTGGGATAATATGGACCAAATCATTTAAGGAGAATCACTCTGACTACTGAAAACTTTTGGGGGGATATCTCTCTCTCTCTCTGTCACTTACACACACACACACACACACGTGTGTGTGTGTGTGTGTGTGTGCGCGTTTGTTTGTTTGTTTTGGTAAGGGGGGGGAGGTGACGGGTATAATTGTTGGTAAGGGTTTTGGAAACACATTCAACGTCATGTAATAGGAGACATCAGGGTAATTATTTCAGAGTGAAGTTAACTGGATAATTATACTAATCTGAATGAATGTGGCAGATGCCCCGTGGCAGATTATCCTCACTTCTGAATTTAATGTGTACCCACAGAAAGGACACCAAGAATGAATTGTAGCTTTCACTTTGGAAGAATATTGTTTATGGTTTGTGGCAACGTAACCATTGCGGAAATATACTGTATACGCTAAGTTATCAAATTCATTTCAGTGTCCAACACTTTGTGGTTGCTGATTTTTTTTTCCAATTTTATTTGCATGTATAGTTGATTATTTTGTCAGTTCAAATAATCTTTTTTTTTAAAATTCACAGACTGAAAATAATGGTTGTCTCAAATTGTGCAAAAAATCTGGTATACTGTAATGTTAATCAAGTATGATTATTTTTCACTTTAATTAAAATATTCTGTTTGAATAGTTGAGACATGTAGCAGAGCAGAAACCCAAGATACAATTCCTACTCTAGTCTATAGGAACAGTCGGTGGGAAGCATTTCGCAGTGCTGGTTTTAATGATCGTTTTTATCATCCTGTTGAATTATTCAGATGGATTCATAAGAAAATTTTTTACCACCAGTGACGCAGAATGTCAGGTCACAATGTATCTTTTTGCGTATCTCTATCAAATCCACAATGTTTCTTACAACAAAGGCAGCAAGCTGTCACCCCTGCAGACACTACAGTATGGGCAGGTGGGTGGGGATAGTGGGTTGAGGGAGGGAAGGCCAGAGGAACCTGATGGTTAAGGGTTAACCCTATGACCCAGCGACGCCGACATCGGTGTAGGCATAAGTGTAGATTCAGGAGTTCAGGGGAACAAGAATTTAACCTCTTGACCGCGTGGTCAGATATGTGCTCTGTGTCTGACTGCATGTGGCCATATACGGGCGGAATTTGGTCTTTTTATTTGATGTATTTTTTTTATCTACCTGTTCTCAAAAGAGCAAAAAAAGAAAAAAAACGAAACCCTGCAGTCAAAGGGTTAAGAGTTGGGAACCCGGAGTTCAAAGGGTTAAAGAAATGTTGCTGAAAAGAAAAGGCGGAGGATAGAGGGAGGTCCTTGCCCAAAATTCCCGTCGAGATGTTTTATCATTGTTTTCTCTGTCAAATCATACGCTATGATAAGAGTCATTGACAAAAGACACTGCTCAAACTGAATGTACATGGTCAGTTGCGAATGTGTGTGATAATGCAAAAGTCCCCATTACCGTAGTGGGCAATGGCAGATGTTTGTAACAGAAGGTTTGGGGAGAAGAGTTGATCAGATAGTCATTGCTCAGTTTCTTGTAAAAGTCTCAGGAATCTCCTCACCATAAAATCGATCCCTGAACTATTTTACCTCTTTTTTTTTGCCCACTTTTACATAGATCATCCTGACCACACCAGGCTGCACTAGACCATATCATCCTACCAAACCGGACCATAAAACTTTTCTACCAAGGCTCACGTCTTCATTTACCATCCTTATCGCACCAGACATTTCCATCGTGACTATATCTGACCACACCATTCCGACCATTCCACACCATACCATCCTGACCATATCTAACCATGTCTTTCTGCCATTTGTCTTTGCAGTCCTCCCAGAGGGTGAGATGCCCCCTGACAGCAGCCAGTATCAAGTGACTCTAGCGGATCGGATGAGTTTTGTTCCTGGCCAGGGCGGCAGTGCGTATCACTCGTTAGATTCAGGTGGGGAGGCCGAGGGTGCCTCGGACCCCAAACGCAAGAAGGGCAGCGGCGTGGAGGGAAAGAGCATTGAGGAGGAGCTGTGTCGCATCTGTGGAGACAGAGCCTCAGGATACCACTACAATGCCCTCAGCTGTGAGGGTTGTAAAGGTGAGAGCTTTCAGCTGAATTTCATCATTACTCTTACAGTCAACCCAGCTTCACTGCAGCTCCTTGGGAACATGGGGGAACAAGTGGTGACTAAGAGGAGTTTCTATTATCCAGTGACTTTAATTTAAAAATATAGATCTGTTATGAGGATAATGTTGCAGTATAGGAGGAGTTGTAATTATCTGGCTTGCAGTTAAATGGGGTTGATTGTTTTACAGAGACATTACATCTCGAAAGTCTTGGTAAATTTTTGGGCATTTTGGACATCTTATTTCTTTGTTGGCAACTTTGAATCCAGCTGACTATAGGGGTAGATGGAATCAAGGCACCAACGTTACCTTGAGATGGCATTCATAGTGATAGATGTTATGATATGCTGTATTCCATTAGAGTTTCTGCAAAACCAGACAGTCCCAAAATGACAATAGTGGAGGCGGTGATGATGGTGGTGGTGGTGGTGGTGGTGGTAGTGGTGATGTGAAATTGATGATGATGGTAATACAATGGTTATGGGGAGAGGAATGGCATCCCGACAATCTGACTTTCGTTTGTAAGTAGCCATCACATTGAGCGTTGTAACGCCAGAAACTCTTCCTGATCTAGATGCTGACCATGTCATTCAGGAGACATTAATCCTGGAGTCACGACAGGAAAAGGCTGACTTCCCTGTATTTTCAATTAAATGCCCTTTTCCGATCATAAGTTTATCATGGGTTTTGAAAGTGTGGTAAACATAGGGATTAGGTTTCACAGTGTGAGCTTCAGACATTTGATACAGTTTGATCACCAGTTCCCATTGGTTGGTTGAAATTGACCCTAGTATCCTCTATAACCTTCTTGACTTTCATTGAGAGAAAGAGAGAGAGAGAGTGAGGAGAGAGAGAGAGAGAGAGAGATGTGAGCAGTCGGGAAGTGTGTTAAGATCACGGGTGAGCACTAGGCCCGCACGTGTAAGGTAGGGAACATATTCTGGCAGTAGGTATTTAAAAATTGAATTGCTGTGAAGTTAGTGTACCGTAGTGTAGTGGTAACAGTTCAGACTTGCAAGCTGAGAGACCCTGATTCGATTCCTGGCAAGGACAGGAAGTTTCTAGGGTTTGTTTTTTCTGTCTATCTTCTCAGAATCGATAATTCACAGTAATTTGGTAAAATCCCTGGTGACACACTTCCCTAAAATTAATATATAACATCTGAAAAATTATCAGACTGAGCTCACATTCCTCCCCCTTAATTATTAAGAACGAAAACTATATAATACTATGCTTTTCCACCCAGTTACAGAGAGAGAGAGAGAGAGAGAGAGAGAGAGAGAGAGAGAGAGAGAGAAGAGAGAGAGAGAGAGAGAGAGAGAGAGAGAGAGAGAGAGAGAGAGAACAAACATAATTCAAGTCCTAGCAGAAGTTCCGTTATATCATTTGTGATTTTTGTGTGTTAAAATTATTTCTTCTCTCAATTTCCAAAATTCATATTTGTTTCATGGTCTCCATGTACTTTGAAATCGCACATTGTTCATTTCCTTAGTCCCAAAGTGCTTATGATTTCACTATGCTTTCACACGGATACCAAGAATCAACAGTTTTATTGCTGCTGAATTAGTCTGTTTAACACCTAATAGGTTCCATACTAACGTTCTGGTTGGGGTGCTACATTTTGTTGGTGATGCATTATCAGTCTAGGCTGGACAGAAATCTCTTGAGTTCCTTTACGAAGATGTCACATAGAGAATCTGTCATGTGTGAAATCTAGACACCTGTTTGTGTCTGTTTACAGGTCTGTACTGTTCTTATAAAATGTTGTTTACATTTATGTTAAGTGAATAAATACTTCTCATTATACGAGGATTGTTATCTTGTAAATAGTTGGGAACACTTGGCTGACATATGGAACTTAAGTGTCTTAAGGAACAATATTCAGGCAGAAGATAAAATAAAGATTTAATTGCTTTGAAATTAATGTCACTATGGTGAAAGAAAAGGCTGCTCAGATGGGCCTGAGTGAGACTCCTGGTAGGAACAAGAAAGTTTCAGGAGTTAGTTGTTTCTTTCAGAATTTCTTTTCCAAATAGATCTTTCTCAGAGATCATGTAAAATCCTTAGCGACACACTTTCCTGGTAACAGGTTTAATTGTCAGTTCAGGTTCACATTTTCTCCTTTTGAATGTAAGATGCCTTTTCCACCTGGTTACAATTAAGAGGGCAGATAAACTCCCAAACTCAGTGTGAGAATGCACATATTAATTTTTGGAATGACATTCCTGAGTTATCTTAAGGGGCAAGGACATTAGGGCAGTGTAAACAAGAAGCATGTAATTTCCAAGTTAGACGGTTCTCCAACAGATTGCTTGTTTATGGTATGCAGAGGTTAACTTAACCTTGTTCAGGAAACGAATGCCACATGTGTAGTGTCTCTCCAAGCACACCAGTCAACCTGATATGTTGGCTCTTGTAATCCAATACTGCCAAGTATCCCAGAACATAGTTGGGAATGAGAATCATATTTACTTGTTTTTGTTTATTGTTGTGGACTGAGCGGCCTGGATATGAGATGCAATACCACAATTTCAGTAATTTGTCGCATTTTGGGACACTGAAAATATGGGCATTCACTATTCAGAATAAAATTTGCCTTCAGAAACGTTCCAAATGAGCAAGTTATCAAAAACTGTTCTGAAGGAAGGAAGATATTAAAAACTGATATTATGAACTCCAGCCATTGGTTTCTCAGTGCTTCCCCCACAGACATCTGGACATTTGCAATATATTACAAAATGTGTCTTCATGCTACACACATCATCACATCAGTGCAATAATTCTGTGTAAAAAAACCAACTATATTGTTCTTCAGTTTTGGGTACTCCTCTTGATTAGAGTAATCCCAGTGTAAATGTTTAAAACCTAATAGGAATATATTCCCATTCTGAGTTATCTGCATGAGCGACTCTAGAACTGGAGCCATCCTATATCTTGCAAATGTGATCAGTTACACTTTATGTAAATTAGACCAACTATTCAAACATAAGAGCTACTTATTCCGGATGGAAATGTGAGAAATAGCTAGACACACTGTAGCAAACAAATAAACATGCAGCTGGGAACCATGACCCTCATGTTGGAAACAGAGTATATAAGCAGTTGCATAATAGAGAACTGGTTGGATGTTAACATTTAAAGCACCACACTTTTTGTTTTTGTAATGTTTGCCTTAAATGTTGCACAATTTTAACGAAAATCATGAAAAATAGGGTTTTGTGGAAGAAAATCTGAATATGAAAATGTAAGACATGCAGCATAATGAAACGCTCACAAAATGAAGTAAACTACCCTAGCTAGTGTTTGTGAAAATATTATACAAATCTGTCACATGATACATGTCAGAAATTTTGAATATTAATTAGCTAAGGCAAAATACTACATATATTCATTTGGTGCAGATTGGCTCTGGTGGTTCTCAAAGAAAAAAGTATGATCATTGCCTCTAAGCACCAACTTAACTATTAATAACATCTGACCAAATTTTCCCTCTCATCCATATGAGAACATACTGTGAATTGAATATGTTTGCCTTCGCCTAAGAGAGGACTGGCTGTATGTTAATAAACTTTTGGCTTACTTTTTCCTGCCATTCATGTGTCAACATGCTGTTCAAGGACCCTGTGCACATTAATTTTCCCTCTTATTATGTTCAGAGAAGTTTTCAGCTATGTTAACACTCCTCAATGAAAGGTGTGTTAATCAGCCACACTCAGGTCCTGAATGGGCTGAAATATTTACATGTCTTCAATACAAAGAGGAGCATTTATAGGATCTTTACACTGCTTAGCCGAACTTTCATAGCTAAGGTACAAATGAGGAAAAAGTCTCATGCCTTGAAAATAACTTGATTAGGAGTTGAAGTTTGGGGTTGGGGAGGCGGGGGAAAGGGAAGGTGAGAAGAAATGTAGCACACAGTTTTTAAGACAGTAGACTCTGCTGCTTAATTGCAGCACTCCATATGAGCACGCAGCAGTTTCCATCAATATGAGAGATGCCTCTGAATGTTGTGGTTTTACTCCCTATTTATGCTGTAATACCTCACAGTCTGGAACCTCTTGTATTTACGAAAATTATAGCCGTGTTGCAAAACTCTAGTCCCGAGGATCTTATTTTCTCCATCAAAAAATTTGGCTTATTAAAAAAAGGCAGTGCAGTTTGTTTTTCCATTGCACATTGCGAGTTTACAGGCAAGCTTATTTTTGGTGTTTCTGTAATTGAAAATTGTTAAAAATTCTTATGATTTATTTTCTCTTCCTGTAGGATTTTTCCGCCGCAGCATCACAAAAACTGCATCTTATGTATGCAAGTATGGCGGAAACTGTGAGATGGACATGTGGATGCGCCGCAAGTGCCAAGCTTGCAGGTTGCGACGATGCCGGGAGGTTGGCATGAAAGAAGAATGTAAGTTCAAATCAGTATCGGAGATACTGAGACACAAGTATTATTCAAGAAGAACATCTGGGATCCCAATCTGCATGTGGGCTCAAGTGGTCTGATGTTCTGTCAATCTTAAGAAGAGTTAAATGCATCATATTGTTTGAGCGAAGTTCTTCCTGTGAAGATCCTCTTTTGTTTCATTGTCCACAGTAAAGTTTACTATCTTCAAGATGCAGGTATCAATCAAATACCATGTCTGAGAGTAATGGTTAAACTGAACACTGTGACAAGATTGCGCTAGAAGTATGACAGTGTGAACTACCTAAATAAAAACGCCTGAATAAGAATCAACAGCAGTTTCCATTTACTGAAGCCTGTGTTATTATAGATAAGTGTTAAGTTATGAAACTTTTAAATTCTTTTAAATTCTACAGACAGCATCAGCATGACCAGGTACAGAGTGGTTTTGTTACTTTGTCTTTGCCTTAGTCTTGTCAGCATGATCAATCACATACAATTTAGCTACTGAAAGTTTTCAATGACCTATGCGTTGCTAGATATGAAACCATATTAATGTGTAAGCATAAAAGATAAGTTGAGTCACTGTGGCAGAATTTTAACCTGTGTTTTGTTTGTTCTATGCATGTCCTTAAATTATTCATGAGGTGATCAGTTGACAGCTGACATTAAGTCAGTACAGTGAATGTTTCTGTTTTATGAATGTTATCACCTTGTGTGAGAAAGTGCTGTATTAGAATAAAGCCCACCCCTATGTCTTTTGTTAATTTTTTTTCTGTCCATCTGCAGGTCTCCTCTCAGAGGATCAGTGTAAAGCTCGAGATGCCAGGCGGAAAGCCAAACAGCGGTTTGTGCCCAAGAAAGAGGTTCAAAGTCCAGACAGCTATGGACACAGCTCCGAGGCGGACACTGTCACCTTTGTCCCTCTCCTTGACACCAAGCCCCCTCTCCTATCATTTCCCTCCACAGCCTCCACCTCCTCTGGTGCTGGCTCTCCCTGCTCAGTGAGCGACGACTTCTGCCCTGACCCCATGAAGAAGTTGTCCCAAGAACAGAGAGAGCTTATTGAGAAGCTGGTAGCCTTACAGGAAAAGTACGAGTTCGCTGATGCAGAAAGATATGAGGAGACCTTGGTAAGAAGAATTAATTAATTATTGTTGTGTGCTAATTCAGCTTTCTTTGACAGAATCACTCAAGTGCAGAAATTTTTCAGTAAAGATTTGATTTTCTTGAAACAGTATTGGCAACTTTAACCTTTTCGTGAGAGGAAAGCAGACTTTGTTATGTTATGGAATGAGGGAAATGGTGTGCACATGCTTTTGGAAACGGTGGGGGATATGTGGGAGTGATAGGAGAGCAGGAGAGGGGGTGTAGCGGATGAGGGAGATGAACAGATCAAACTCTCTTCTTTAGGGTTAGACAGGTTTACAGTTACTCATGTAGGCCCACTGCAAGATTTTCAGATTTTCGAGGTATTTGAAACATGTTCATGGTCTATCTGTGATCTGCATATAGTCTTGACAATAAAATATTTGCAGAAATCTCAGATGTGTTTTTGATATCAAATAAATAATACTTTTTTTTACCTGTTGTTGCAAGTGCTTACAGTATTCTCTGGTGACCTCTGTGTCTTATATCCCAACATGTGATAGTTCATGCCATTTGTTAATTTCTCAATCTCACAGTTCCCAGTCCCCATTCCGTTCTATCTCACCCCATCAAGTCCTTTGAACCCTCACCCCCCCACCATATAAATGCCCATTCCTTTAGGCTCCTGAGCAAAGTCATGTATGAACTAGGGGAATGATGTAGAGTGTGTCAGCCTGACCTTTTGATTTTTTAGGGTACATACCGAAAAAGCAGTTTTATGGGTTCAAAGGGTTAATGCAATAGTCTCTTAGCTCTCCCGGCTTTCTTGTTCTTTCTGACGCCAGGGTTACTAGAGTTCACGTTATCAATTATCAAATTAGTGAAGAAATCTTCATTTATTTCTGTTTTTGCTGGCTTGTAACCATTAGTTAGCATTTGAAGTTGGCTTGTCATTCCTGGATGGGGAGTCTCCAGATTTTGCCTTGTGGAATGCCTTTTTTCTTCACCTCTATCATTTTAGAACAATCTACATTAGGATCTTACTACCTTAAACCACAAATTCTCCTAAAACTCACATCACAAGGAACTTGAATTTGTGAGGTTCAATTGTACTCATTTTATTTCTGTTTTATAAAAGTTTAGTATGTTTTTCCCTCAAAGGAGTTTCTATCTTTGATGATCCTCCTGTTTTGCAGACCTGCTCCCATTCCACTCCCCCCTTGAAATTTTTCCAGTAATCAACTGTGCAGGCATTCTGACCTATGATGGCATTTGTCAAATGATGAACTGAGATCCATTCTTTTGTTTTCTTTTGAATTTCAGAAAGACTTTGACTCCAACAAGAATTCATCTCTGGATCCACAAACCTTCATGAGCTCCTTGGCCTCAACATTTGTCCTCATAACACAGCTTATAGTAGAGTTTGCCAAAGGCATACCCGGTTTCCTTACCTTAACTAAAGACGATCAAATAACTTTGCTCAAGGTATAGTTTCTGTGATGTCTCTTATATTTTGGCACATAGACATACTTGCAGTATCCTAGTTTTTCACTGGTGTTCCTGGTAAAGAATGAATAGGCTGTGATGTGAGTACTCATTTTTTAAATTCATAACTGGTGGGTTATCATGGCTTTCAGTTCGTTGAGGGATGGCATTTATTTCGTATTTTGTCACTTCATTTTCAAAGTGTTTATGTCCATTTGGCAAAACCCAACATTTGCTAGGGCTAGGATGAAAAATAAGGTTATGGAGAGGAGCCAAATAAGAGAGGGTCCCTAGATTTTGTCCAAGGACTCTTCCAATAGACTCTTCTTTTCTCAACCTTAACCCTATTACTAACTCAAACATACTTTGGGAGAGTCCTGCAGTTTTGTCAAATGGACATACAACACTAAAGTTACCCATAATTACCTCTGATAAATCTCTTAGAACTCAAGACCATATTCATAGGCTAAGGGTGACACCAAAAAAGTGAACTCCTTTTTTTCAATAACTTTGACAATGATCAAGAAACATTTTTCAAATGCAACAGCAAATGTGATAATAGTTAGAATAATCATAATAAATTTAGTCCCGTGATGAATATTACTTGAATACAATGTTTTGTAATCAAGACAAGGCCAGTAAAAGGACTGGAAAGATTGAGTGTTCTATGATGGTCAGCATAACAAGGGTCATGCAATAGAGATTTTATTGATATTTTGGATTTTAACCCAAGATCTGTTTGTTCCAGCTTTACTGTCTTTCCAATATCATTTCATAGTCCTCCGTGTGATCAGGGTTTAATGGCACACTTTTTATTTAAACCAATGATAACAAATGCATTCCTTTTTACAGTCATCTTCTCTGGAAGTTCTGTCCATCCGTGCAGCTCGATGTTACGATCTGGAGTCTCGGGCCATCGTATTTGGGAATGGACAGCCATGCACATTGGACAACATGAAGGCAGCCGGCCAGGGACGTTACTCGGAACTGCTGTATGAGTTTTGTCATAATATGGCATCTTTCAAGACTGACAATGCAGAGTATGCTCTGTTCACCGTTATCTGCATCCTCTCCGGTAAGTCTGAGGTGTAGAGAGGGAGTCCCAATAAAAGCTGTGGATTCAAATCCTTCAAAATTTCTTTACTGATATTATTATCCATGTTTACATGTAAGATCTTATGCTAGAAATTAACCCTTTTGCTACATCTTAACTTTTTTGTTTGTTGCCAGATACATCATTGCACTCCAGTTATGTTCATAGGTGCTCCCATCCCCACACTAAAAATCGCCTCAAAAACCTCTTGCATTAGATTGAGAATTGCTTTGTTCCACCCCGCAAGCCTGCATTATCTTCAACTTACTTTCACAACATTCATCTCCTTCATACTCCCCAAGGCATGGTTGTTGTCCCAGATCATCTCTTCCTTTTCACTTAAGTCTTTTTTCCAATTCTTGCACTCTACTATATCTAGCTTGAAAGTTACTCCAATCTGTGCTTTGCTTGTCGAAGTGTCAGCAGTCTGATTACATGCACACTACATACCAGCATGGCTGGGGTAATATATCCAAGTAATTGCTTTGTTGCTTTGATGCTTTTCTGCATGATATTTTCAAGTGCTAATATTATCAAATTACCATGAGTCATTAGCCTTTACATACAAATAGTTCATTCTCTAAGTAATTGTGTGTATGGGAATGCTACCTTTGGAACCAACAGGGATGTGTAAGGGCTGATTGTAACAAAACGTAAGGAAATACATGCGAGGACATACATGTATGCCATAGCTAGCAAAGGTGTTAAAATAGAGAGCTCTACTGCTGATCCATGGGTCCTGCTAAGATTGTAAAACATGGTCCATAAATTTACCATAGAATGTTTTATTCAGCTTTGTGTCAATGATGAAAGAAGTACCCTCATGAAGATATGGCTCTTTCAAGATGACTGAAACACAATTTAGCCCTCCTTCTGAAAAGATTAGGTACTCCAAATTAAGTCATATCGTATGTGCTGTATACTATTGTACACATATCAACAAGGACACTAAGTGACAGAACCAGGCCTGAAGAGACCTTTGTCAGTATTAGCCAGTCCAAGTTGTAGCTTAAGAACTATTCAGTTATTATATTAGCTAGAACTGTTTTGACAAATGTTCCTCATTCTTCCTCAGAGCGCCCGGGCTTGGTTGAGAAAGGTGATGTAGAGAAAATACAGAGCCAGTATGTGGAGCTTCTTCAGGCTTATGAAACAGCCAAGCGGGGTCGTGGAGGCAATGCCCTTGCTCGTTTCCTGTCTCGGCTAGCAGACCTGCGGACCATCAGCGTGGAACACTCCAATGTGCTGGTGGAACTTGACTTGAAGAAAGATGGACCTGATGTTCCATCCATCATCAAGGATATTCTTCTGTTACCCCCGGAGGGCAACTAGCCTACCTTCCATTTACCACTAGATATTAAAGAGGTCTTTATGCTCCTGCGGAGTCAGAAAACAACCACAGATTGAAAGATAAAATTATTTGATGCTGAAGTTCATTCTTGTTCATACAGGTTGGGACGACATGACCCATGAAGGTTGGGGATAACACAGTATCTGGTGATCAGTGCTATATAATTTGGTGTTAACTGAGCTTTCCCTTATTTTGGAACTTCCTGCACCCTTCATTTGGAGTGTCTTCAGATGCCTCATGACAGTTTTTGGTCCCTGAGGAACACTCTGAATCCCACCAGGAGAGTTCAGACCCCCCCAAGAAAGTTTTCTACCGCGACCCTAGAAGAAATATATAGGGTCCATCATGGGAGGTTGGGATCCTGTGCTGAAGTGTGTTGTTATGATCAGAAGTTGTAATATGGATGTGGAGCTTGGTGCCTTAAAAGAGTGTAGCCTGGGAGACAAGAAATAGGCAAGCAGTTTGCCAATAACTGTTGGGGAAGTTCGAAATTTTGACCAGGGATAAGGCACTGGTGTTGGATACATTATTCTTGATAGGAGGTTGTTTTCACACATGAAGAGACTTATCAACAGGTATAAACATGGCTTTTTGAAAGTTGCACTTGGAAGTGCACAAACTCTGAGCAAAAGGAGCCTGTTACATACATGTCTTTTTCCAAAGGAAGAGGACTTTTGTTTTGCCAAGAACTCAACCCAGTGACATTTTCAACTTCTTGTTGTAAACAAGGACATAATGGAGGTTGCATGACAGAGCATAGCTAAGTAAGTTAGACATGCTTCTGTACATCACTCTTGATTTACCATGCCCTACATGAATGCATGTTGAGGTACTTCAGTCATAAGCATCCGTGCTGCATTGCTGGCAAAAGGCTGAGATTAACTCCAGGTGAAATTATTTCAGTATGCAGTGAATGCTGGATAACAGGTTTTGTTTTACTGCATACTGTTTTAATGCACTAATTCACTACAGTGTCCTGGCTGTGCATGGATGAAAAGATTACCTGGGAATATAAACTCTTGATCATTTACGGTAATGGATTATGTCTGCAAGATTGGGAACAAAAAAATAAAGATGGAGTATCCTGTGACAGATGACAACATATCATTCGTATTGACTTGCTATGTTGTGTGCCAAATGGCTTTGATTTGCAACCTCAGTGAGGCAATATGAAGGCGTTCATGAGAAGGCAGATATTACTGGCTGATCACAGGCTGAAAACATTTCAGACCTTTTTTGGCTGAAGAAAGGCAAGTACCACTGACTGAAAATATTTCAGCAGTGTTTTCACCATCAGTAACAAACACTCTATCACTGTGGACTTTTGGGGAGAGTTCAATGAGATTACTGTAGCAAATGGTCTAGTGGGCCATTGGTGACTTTTGACTTTGTGGATGATAGACTGCCCGTGACTTCTGACATTTGGATAATTAGTAATTAGTACAATGGGATAGAAAGTGAACTCGCAGCCCAGATAGAATTTGCCAGGGATTCAAAATAGTGAGGACGTGTTAAGATGAATATATGAGTATCTGATGTTGTCAACATCTGTACACACCATCGGGGGCTGTTCAAGCCTTGCATGATGTATAAAAGGATAGACACGGCTGGAGCTGAGATTTGGATCGTGCTGTATCAGAATCACTTACGTACCCATGAGATGGGGAAGGAAGGAAGAGAATGTGCATACCTCTGACCACAATACAGAGAGATTAACAACATGGAAAATATATATATGACTGGATAGTGAGCAGGGTCTGCTCACTCTTGTGTTGTCTGTATAATTCATGTTTATTGCCCACTTTTGTTTTTGCCCACATGGCCAGCATAGGGCTCTGTGATCAACCCAGACCCAGTGTTTGTCAGTAATTGTTTTGCATTCTCCTTATGAAAGAGACTCAGCTTTATGAGTTATGAGAGACTTAGGGCACATGGAGGAGACTTTTGAACTATATCATCTGATAATGGAGGTAATATGAAGTGTATCTGATTAGCATGGAAATACTGTTAGTATTAACTTTGTGTCATTATGATTTTGTCAATAATGATGGCCAATTTGTAGACATCCTCACCAGTGATTTCTATAATATCTGTTGACAGACAGCCAGCCAGCTGTATATGATAATTATATACGAGATGATTGACAGCACTGATCTTGAATATTATTTCTTCATATAGGTTGATTCACGAACTCATATGTTGCTCAGAATGTTTCTCCCCGTGATGGTAAACACACAGATCTTTCACTCCCTTTTTATTTAGCCCAGTGTCCATATCGCACACACAGAGAACATTCTGCACATTTCATTCAGTATTGAAAATGATTAAATGCTATTTAAAGAGAACATCATCAGAAATGAACTTGTTTGAAGATAAGTCACCAGCACATGTAGGTCTACAGTTTTGTACCATTGCTCACACCATGATAATTAAGAAACTGAAATTCTGAGCCCCTCTTACCATAAGCTTTTGTTCTTTGTAGTAGGAATAAGCGGAGAGAGCCCCAGGTGACTTTCATTGCAGCATCAAAATATATACTGTAGGTGCATACAGCCACTTTGTTCCATTTCTGTATCCTCATGTAAAAGGAGTTCACTAGGCATGTGGTATAACAAAGCCAGTGGACTACTCTTTTGGTATCATGAGCCTTTGGCTCCTAGGAGTTGATGCAATTGTGGTTCTGCTTCTTTGCATGAAATATCCAGTGCTAGGGTCTGTAAGTTAAATGTCTGCTCTTTTGGGATTAAGAAGCCAGTACATCACTGACAGGTTTGACCGGCTCAAACTCCATTTTACAATAACATCCTAACAATTTTGAATACCAGCAAAAATGTAAACAGTTTGTCTGTCAGTACTTTCAGAATTATGTCTATCAAGGTCTTGTTATAAGTAGTAAACCCACTTATTTTTCACATATTTCACCACTATTTCCAGATGTGTTTATGAGAAGTAAGAATCCTGTTAGACTGTTTGCCTGTCATCACACACTTTATTCTATTTTGTCTGTTTGCTTTACGGTAAATCTGAGTTTTGGTGACATCAGCCAAAACTGGCTTTGCAAACATTGTTCTATTTTGTCATGGCTGTAGTTACAGCACTGGGTCAGATTGTGAGAATGTGAAATCATGGGCAAAGGAAACATGACAAGAGGAGACAAATCCAGCAAATAACAATCAGGGGGATCCATTTTGTTTGCTGGCTTGTTTTCTCCATTTCTTGTTTGAATAAGAGTATGCTGCATGCAGGGTTGAGCCTTTTCATTTTCATGCTAGTTCTTTTTCTTCCATTTCATCACCTTGGCCATGAAATCATCAGTGTTGATTTTGAATAGATCACTTTGTGTTTAGGGTTTGTACAGGGTTTTACAAATCATTATTATTGTTAATCCACAGATTTTAAGGCCATGAGATATCCTGGTAACTGAAAATCCAATGGTCAAGCCCTCAAAAAAATATGTAAGAATCAGCAACACCAAGTTCCTTACTATGAATTGGTAATTTGCAGTCTTTGTCGTGTCCATCTTTATGTAAACTTGATCGCTTTTTGGAGTCCTCACATTTCCTGAAAGAGTCCTTGAACAGTGTCCTTAATCTGTGCCTTGAAAATTCTGTATGAACCCTTAGAAGAATGAACCTCACACGTCGTGAAGTAAGTGTCAGAAGCATATTAACATTCAGTTCTACCTGCATGAATAGGGCATATCTGTATATTTTAATATAATAAGTCATTCATTCATTTATTGTGTAAGTCTGTAGTGACAAGTCTGAACTCACGAAATATCTCTTGTATACATCAAGTAAAACTATTTGAAGTTCCTGTTTCTCTGGGCAAAACCAAGCAGGGCACAGAGATTAATCTTAAAGGTTAAGAAGTTTTTCATGATTTCTCAAATTTGAATTTAACATATTTACATATACTTGGATTTACCCTATCACTGGAGAAAAGACCCCAGGTTTATTACCACTTAGTAAGAAGATGGGTGACACCCGAGATGTTCTCTTCAAGCCTGTAGCAGTGGATAGTTTTGAGATTATAGTTACATGGTCTGCTTCCTGAGCATTCCCCTTAACAAATGTTGAGAAATTTCTCAGAACACAAAGATACAGTATGCTGGTTTCACATGGGTAACAAATGGATGTTTGACATTTTCTTCCTTAAAGGGGGGATCATTTTTTTTTTTTCCCTGAATGGTGTTGATTTAACTTATTGTTCAGTCTCTTAAGTCCCAATCTGCCACGGACCTCTGATAATCTTTGTTGACTTATGAAATAATATTCCACAAGTGATGTCTAAAGCAAATATTGGTATTATCATGAACAGAAATGTTAAGCCTCTTTTGATGACATTATTAGAATACATTTATAAGATAAGATAAGAAGATAAAAATGACTTTATTATCCTTAGAAAGGAAAATTGCCTTGGCTGCCGTACATGAGAGTAAATAATAAATAATAAAAAATTCTAAACATAGTAGTACATAACTCATTACAATACAGTACTCAGACTAACTCACATTCATGCATACTGCCATACGATTCATAAAACAGGTTACAAACTAATCACAACAATAATCACTCGTTCACTTCACTGTTAGTCTCATACCCCATCCTCCCTCCCCCACCACTTCTGGCCATTCTCACTGTGAGTTTACAGTGCAGTGTGCATCATTTTTTTTTTTTAAGATCTACTGTGACGGAGAGTCCCTCATCACTCTGACTGAATGCAGCACGAAAGAATTTCTATATCTCTCTGTTTTGCAACGCAGGGACAAAAATCTGCCGCTTCGAACTGGTGTTTTATCTTTATTAAGTAGAGGATGTTCAGTATCAGAGAGAATTTTATTTACTTTGTCGACAGTCGCTTTCAAATACAGCTGATCAAGAGATGGCAATGTGACATGCATTATTTTTTTAGCTTTTTTAACAATGCCATTTATTTTGTTTTTATCCCTGTTTGTGATGTTACCGGCCCAGCTTGTAATTCCAAACGTAAAAATGCTTTGGAGGGTTGAAGTATAGAATAACTGAATGATTTCATTTTGTATGTTAAAGTGTCTGAGCCTGCGTATGAAATACATTCTTTGATTTGCTTTTTTATTAATCTCTTTAATATGATGGTGCCACAAGAGTTTATTGTCAATAGTTACGCCTAGATATTTATTATTTAGTTACGATTTCCATGTCCTGGTTATTTATTGTCAGAGGGATTATGGGACTCTTCTTCATGGGACTCTTCTTCACCTGAAAGTCAATTATCATTTCCTTGGTCTTACTTATATTCAAAAAGAGGAAATTGTCCTCACACCATTTGGTGAACTTTATAATCTGGTTAAAATATTGTTCTTCATTGTCTGATATCAGACCGATAATAGATGTTTCATCGGCAAATTTTATCATTTGAATGTTATCAAAACAACTCCGACAATCATTGGTATAGGTGATATACATAACAGGGGAGAGCACACATCCCTGGGGCGCGCCTGTATTTACAGTGATTGATGGTGATTTTACTTCATTTAGTTTGACATATTGTAGATGTGCAGTTAGAAATTCAAGTATCCACTTCATTAAATGTTCTGATACATTCAAATCTTTCAACTTGTTAATCATTAAGTGGGGCTGAATAGTACTGAACGCCGAGGAGAAATCTATAAACAGGATTCTGACATAATTGCTTGGTGTATCCAGATGTTTGTAAATATTTTCTAATAATAACAATATGGCATCCTCAGTACTTCTAGAGTGCCGATAGACAAACTGATGGGAATCTAGGTGGTCTTTTATTTCCAGCTTAAGATGACGTAATACAAGCTTCTCACAACATTTCATCATGATCGATGTCAACGCAGCGGGTCATAAGTCGTTTTTGGAGGTTACTTTAGCTTTTTTGGGGACAGGGATGATTTCAGAGGTTTTCCAAATTGTGGGTATGTAACTTTGAGTAAAAGAGATATTAAAGAGAATTGAAAAAATTGGTGCCAGTTGGTCTGCACATAATTTTAGAACTTTACCACTGATTTTGTCTGGTCCTGAAGCTTTACTACAATTGATCTGTTTGAATTATTGTCTTACTTCCCGTTCTGTTGACAGACTGGTTATATCAACACAGGAAAAATCACATCTCAGTTTTATATGTTCATATGTAAAGTCATAAGTATCAAATCTTGCATAGAATTCATTTCGTTCACTAGCATACTCGCTTTCATTCGTGACATTCACACATGCACGCGCCGACTCATATCCAGTGACTTTTTTCAGTCCTGACCAACAATCTTTGGAGTTATTACTTTTAAATGCATTTTCAAGTTTTTCCTTGAAATCAAGTTTACATACTTTTATTTTTTCTCTGACACATTTTTTTGCTTTTGAAGAGTTAACTTGGTCGTGACTCTTGAAAGCTTTATTTTTGGCAACCAGCATAGCTTTCAATTCTTTTGACACCCAAGGTTTGTTATGAGAATAAATAGAAACTTTTTTCCTGGGCGAGACAACGTCATGACAAAAAAGAATATATACATTGACTGTCTCTGTGAGTTCGTCTAAGGTGGTGCATGAGTCAACTCGCCGAGTATCAAACGTACTGAGTCAGGCCCTTTCATCTATTGGTCACTTAGGCATTCAGTGATATGATCGACTGCATGCTGTGTGTTAGCAGAGGGAGGAATGTAGACCACATTGACATAGATGCTTGTAAATTCTCTAGGTATATATAGGGTCTCAACTGTACACTCAGAAGCTCGATGTCAGGTATACACAGTGAACTGGTGACATTCACATTGTTGGGGTGACAATACTTGGTGTTGATATACACACTCCCCTGCTTTTTCCACTGTCTGATGTACGAATAGCACGAAACAGTCCAAAGCCATCAATTTCAACGTGGGTACTGGGTACATTCAAGCTCCAGAACCTGAGATTGTAAATATTTTATGAGGAATTTGGTTTCTTTGAAGTTAGTTTCTTTGCAAGGGTTGGGTGCAGGTTTTCTCCAAACCTCATTTTTGCAGAATACAAGTATATGTCTACACAGGATTACATGCTTCGTAAACTGATGCTAGATGTTTGGTCAGGATGGCCTGTTCAGTTACAAACTGAATGCTTCAGAATCCTTCAAGTGTGGGTTTTTCAGTGTTTTCTCCAGACCCTGCTTTTGCACAATTTGCCCATTAAATTTCAGAATCACCTTTAAAAAGACATTGAACACTTGGTTATCTCCCCTCTTTCCTGCACTTCAAACTTTGAAATACTTTTATAAAACCTAAAATCCCTATAAAAATTTACAAGTCCCCCCCCCTCAGATTACCTACAAGAGGAGAATGTCTCTCCCAATTCACATGACCGGGAGAAAATGTCGGTGTTTGCTTACTGTGGACGTTATCACTTAGATTCACATCGCACATACAGTGAAAATGAGCATTGATATTACAGTTATCGGTATAAAAAAATTGAAAATGTCAGCTCTTTTGGAAGATGGGTTATAAGAAATGTGTTCATTCAAAACAGGATTGTGATGTATGAAAATCATAGCTGTGAATTTAAATATGTTAAACTGTAGACTTTTGGGAAACCATTCTGTCATTTGGAAAGTACAGTAACACAAAATGTTATTGATCTCTCACAAAGACAGTCTATGCTCTCATTAGCAAATCCCTTTGAACAAAATTACCATTGTGCCTAATTGGCTAAAACATTACAGGAAGTGATACACAAATCGAAATATGCTGAGCTGAATTCTGGGACATGATTTTATGAACTTTTTGTCTATTGCTCCAGAAGTCAAAGGACACAAGAACTTAAGAGAGCTTGGGGTGTTTCCTTGTGAGGTGACAAAGCCTGTCATATCATGACGAATGAATGATACACTAGAGCAGTTGTTTGCAAGTGACTTTGGAAGGAAAGGACTATACAGGCCCATTATGTGTGCAGAATGGCCAATTGCTGACTGTGTGATGTTCATTATACATGTCAGAGCCCCATTTTTGTTTGGAAGGGCTGGATAGGAAAATAACAGAACCAGTCTCACCCGATGAAAAAAACTTGTTGACAGTTACGTGTTGTGTTGCTTGTTGTAAGGTGTTTTCTTAACTCAGGAAATGAAGCATATATATATCACATATGTATATAAAATATAACATTTGCTTGCTCAAATTTATAACTCCTCCTCTGCCACATCTCTTTGATCATTATTTCATATTGTTGTTTAATTCTTCATATGATATAGACACTCTCTCTCTCTCTTCACCTCTTCTTTCTCTCTTCATTTACACATAAGTTGTCATAGCATGAGAATGCTTACAAATACAGAATGTTGCTGTCATTAATGACATAATGTTATTGAAAAAAATATATAGTTCAAATTTTATCATGACCCATCTCTTTTGATCAGCCATTACATGCAGAAAAATTGTACACATAATTTATTTAGCAGATTCTTAGATTTTTTTTCTCTCTTTGTGAAGAAACAGTTTTATGGCTGCAGACCATATGTAGCTGAATTGTTTTTTTTATTAATCAGTAGGAGATGAAAAACTTATCCACAACCTAAATCTAATTGCCACTGTACCAGGTTTTTATGGTCTTGCATGTAATATATTTAAATGTACGATAACTTAAAATATAAATGACAGTTTGGATTTGAGAATTATACACCATGTGGCAGTTGTGAGATTTAAAGTGATAATACTTTTCAGAATAATTTTTACAGCCTCAATTTCTCATGCCCACCCAGGGTAAAGTAAACGTCTAGCTTGCCAGATCTGTTCATTTCGTATTGCCAATAGAGTACATCAAAAACAAACTAGTTGTGTAATTATGATATTTTATTGCAAATGGTTTTTATTGATCTTCTTAAGCATGCATAAATAACTGTCTTAACAGTTATTAGTGATAACAGATTGAATAATTATAATCCTCTTCAGGCCTGTCATTACTGGATATTAGGATCAAACAGATAATGATATTTACATTTTAAACAAGGCTGTGTGCATCATAATTTTCTCTCAAGGTGCAGATAATGCTTGCCAATACTAGGAAAGACTGTATGATTGTGCTGCTTGGAGAAATGTTTTGTATTGTAAATGCTTTTTAGCATTGTTCACAACTCACCCTTCACTCATTTCTGGCTCATACCACTATGCACCAGTGTCCTGGAACAGTTTCAAAGAACAAAATTTGGAGAGTGAAAATGAATCAACTTCAACAACAGATCTTAGAATAGGCGTATCAACTTTGTGAGCTTACATTTTGAGTAACTAAATAAAATATTTTGTAAATGCTTGTCTCTCTCCAAGGTAGGCCTCTTGGTGTCTCTGGATAAGATGCTCAAAGAGACAGATATTGGAGCCTTCATGGCTGGCATATCCAGAAGAAAATGGGAGCTTCAAATTTTCCACTAGGTTTACGTTAACAATGGCTCCTAATATGAACATAAATATATATATATAAATAAATGTAAGGTGATTTGTGAGGGATGCTGATTTGATCAGAATATGCATCTTTGTTGCATCCGTGATACATGGACTCTCACAATACGTGTATTCCACATTCGGGTCTCATGATACGTGTATCCTCTATTCAGGTTTCCAACCTACCTACATTATGTATGTCTCCATCTGTTTTCATAGCACCCATTCCTGTTTTTAGACTTTGCTTCAACAGCAGCTCAGATAATTGATACCATTTCTTTTGATCTTATGTTCACTTCCTTTGATGTTCAGGGCAAGGTAGAATTTGTTATTTTGGTGGGTAACTGTAGCATGTCAGTGCCACTATATTTTAGGGGTCTCAGTATCACAACTTCATGTTTACTGAGACAAAATGGCCTTGGCCAAGAGTAATAAATGTAAGTATCAACACAAATGCATACAAAAAAATACAAATCAGATGTGTGAAAGTCATTGATTACAAATTTTTCATATGCTATCTGGCAGTCAAATCTCTTTGAAATAAAATCTGTGATATGGGGTTAGGTATTATATATACCAAATGCATAGAAAGATTAATGGCAACATCTTTTTTACTACTGAAAGATATTTTCTTTAATGTCAGATTTTACATACTCATAATATTTTTTCAGATAAATTCAAACAAGTAATATTAACGTTTCATATTCTTTTGCCAGCGATATCTTGTTAGCATACTGTAATCTTGCATTTAATGAATTCGATTTTACTATGTGCCAACCACAAGACTTCTAAAGGCATTTGGCTAATGCTTCATTATCCAGCCAATTTTTTTGTTCATGGACTGTATAATAATATAAATGTCCATGCCTTGCAATTTCTAGAAATATTCACTGTTGTAGTGATTTCATTTGAAGAGGAAGGTAGTTGTTATTATTGATTTCCATGTCAATGTATATATAAATATTTTGAACCTCTAAAACATAGCAAATCCCAAGAGAAAAGCTAGGACAGAGTGTTCTAATACTTGGATGTCTGTTAACTGATAGGATTACCCCAAATGTGACCCCATTTTGACCTATGTGACATATAAAGTAGCAGTCTCGTTTTTTTTTCTCAGAACATGTGACAAGATGTTGTTGTGCTGCAAAGTATATACCAGGCTTCTTGATCTTGTGCTTAGTTCATTCGCTAGGAACTTAAGTGGCTAAAAACTCATCCATGAGAAAATATGAGTGCAGATTAAAATATCCCAATATGGTCAAGTGCTTATTACAAGATGTATGCTGTCACAGATTGACCACTGACAGATCCTTTTGTTATGTTCACTGTTGTCATGGCAGTGAATTCTGAATGTGACAGATCCATAGAGAAACAGGATTAGACATGGAAAATTTCTAAAGCATGGAAAAATAACAGTGTTCCTTTTTTCAATCATTTCTTTGTTTATCTCCTGATATTTTACTAACTTACATAAGTATGCTGCAGTGAAAGAATTTTGTCTAAATACAATTTCAAACTTTTTTCTTTCTCTTTGGCTCTGCAAT
This sequence comes from Ellobium chinense, assembly GCA_033807755.1. Lineage (NCBI taxonomy): Eukaryota > Metazoa > Mollusca > Gastropoda > Ellobiida > Ellobiidae > Ellobium > Ellobium chinense. Next base: position 5,158,903 of record JAWQUT010000007.1, on the reverse strand, counting down.
GTATACTCAAATCTCTGCAATCATTCATCAGTGTTACAGTCAAAACTGTGCCAGATACTTATAGTAATTTCAAACCAAAACACTGCATGCATTGTCCAGAATGACTTGTAAACACCACTCACTGTAAACCCCTTGTAATTTCATTTAGAAAGACTTGATGTTTTATACCCAGTCTGTGGTCACTAGATTACATACTCAGCCATGTAGGACAAAAATTTTAGAACTTTATTAAGACTATGTGAAGTTGCGTGCAAAATTCAAAGGTGAACAGTTAGGTCAAGAATTGAATAATTAATGATTCCATAAAAACACTTTGCTTTTTGTTTTGTTGTTTTTTTCTATGAAACATACTATAGGAGATGAATTTAGAATTTTTAGTGTATAATAATGAGGATGGACATGATAAAGGGAGTGGGTATTTTTTTTTAAATAGATAAAAAAATCTGAAGAATTGTTGTGGAAGAGAGCTGCTTTACTTGAATTCTTTTATCCCTAATAGTCACATTAAAGAGAAAGCAGAGAAGTGCAAGAAACGAAATGGATTAAATGGTGTCAGTTGCAAACAGACGAGCTTAAGGTGAGTTGTCTGTGAGTGAAAGCTTTGATATTTGTGAGAACTCTGGTCACAGTTGATTACATAATTCTGTTGATTTTTTGTTAATCTTTTAAATTACTTTTTATTGTTTGTTAATCTTTTAAATTACTTTTTATTGTAAAGCGTGTTATGATTTAACACTTAAGTTTTGAAATGTTTGTTGACTGCTTTGTGCCCCGGTCTGGTATCTGCTCTGGTGGTTTCTAATTCTTTCTGGTGGCAGCTAATTATGTTGACTAAGCGTTTGCACTGTCCAGTATATGAATATTTATCAGGGATGACTCACTGGCCTGGCTTTTCTTTTTGTCATTTATCAGTCAGTGAATTAGCAGACAGATACCCACAAGCCTTCGAGTATTTTTTTTTTTTTAATCAATGATTAACATGGAGGTTCCCATTTGAAGTCATTTTATAATCACATTTTGCAAAACTTAAAATCTTTCTGGATGAGCAAGGCCAGGAAATGGGTCTAATATGAACACCCAAAGGGTATAACTCTCTCTCATTTCCTTTTGAGCTTCATAAAGGTCAGTTTAACTGTAGAAGTCTCTGATGTCAGCCATGGTACTTCATCATTTACTCAGGCAATAATTTCAAATTATCACTATTAGCATGAGGTGCGTAGGCACCAGCCGCCAGCTGGCTGCATGACCATTATTATAATAAACAGTAATAAAGAATAATAAATGTTGCACATGTTATCTGCCAGCCAACCAGCTATCTTTGGGGTGTAAAATTCTACTGTCACGCCCATGGTTTTGCAAGGATTTGCATATATGTATTATATTGCTGCATTCGAATGTAGCAAGTGGACAGTAGAATATATTTTATCACAGTACCACGAGGGTTAATACTGTAGGACCAGCCCATCTTGAACTTCATGGATTTGCAAACCCTGTATACTTGTAGCATTGCTATGGCACTGGGTCCTTCAAACTCCTCTCTGACATAAGAGTTATGTCTTCACTTTGTGCGGCTAGTAAGCTCACAATAACTGTCTTGCATCAAGAACCTGCACCAGTTCAGATTACTGTAGGCCTAATAGATGAGAAAGTTCTTTTTTTTTCTCTTAATTGATAAAAATTCCTATTTCAGTCTCTTGTGCCTTTAAGTTTAGCTTCATTTCATTTAAGGCAAGCAGCAGTCAGATGTGCAACAGTGTTTGCCACTGAAGTTTTGAATGAAGTGAATTCCACTAGTTTTCATCTCAATAATATTTAACACCACTGGCTTGGAGTGAACCACATCAGTTGTTGAAAAAAGACATAAGAACATGTTTGTCTACAGTTATGAATGCTGTTACTCAATGTATCATTAACACTGGACATGAAGTGTAGCAGTGAGAAAGGTTACATTTCAAAAGTATGTGTTATATAAGTGGAATGATACATGTAATTATTCATTGCCTAGTTTTAAAATAGAAATGTTCATGATTCCTAAGTTACATGCATCTCTTACTGTAGTAAGAAAATTTGATCACTGCTTAATGATAATGTAATTTGCTAAAGAAAGGAATGTGACGGAGAAAGGAATATGGTCTCAAAGTATCTTTCTTATTTTTTTTTTGCTTTGAGTCATTGATGTAATGACAGACTGCCTGTTTAGTGGGAAAATGATTAAGTCCTAAATGTCATTCTGTGTGATATATGTTACTTTTCCTCAGGACTGACCTAACCCACTCATAATTTCAATATGCTTCACATAATAATTGGCAGATACAGAATTGGAAGAATTAATGTTTTGGTGAACTTTATGATTTTTGTTTTCTCTCGACCACAGCAGTGGGAGGATCTGGGCTTAATGATCATGATTATATCATTGTAAATGTCACCACTTAATGTCACCACTTTTACCATTTTACCTCAGTCACTAGTTGGAATAGTTAAGTATAATAGGGCTGTGCCTTAGTCTTTGTTTCCCATCAGGATCTTATGTTAGATAAGGCAGTGATTTACTGTTATGTTATGATAATATAACTGTTGCTGAACTTTGTTTTATAAATTAAATACATGTGTACAAACTGATCAGAAGATTTTGATGTATTACATAACAAATATTACTCACGGTAATCAAGCGCTGTGTTGTTAATTACATACATTTTGTTTGTCTTATTGTTGCTGTTGGATTTGTTTTGTTTACTCACCCTACCTACATCTGCAAATAAAATTTTATATAAAGACCACAGAAGAAAATGTATGATAAGTTTGATTATTGTTAACAATGACTTTTCATTTTATCATCAGTGCAAGTTTCTAAACATGCAAGTCAAATAAGGCAGACTTTAGAAGAGAAACTAAAAGCTTTTTTTTTTCCCTGTGAGATGCATTATATTCAAGAATCAAAATTTCAACACACAATATCAGGAATAAGTTATCCTAAAATAGATGTAAATTTTGTTTTAAATAAAAAATTATGTTATTATTGCTATTGATGAGGTCTTTTGTGTTTAGAAATGTCAGTTTCTGAAACTACTAAACATGCGTTGTGCTTTCATCTTGGTGCAAAGAAAAAAGTTATAAATACACCTGGACTTTAGAAGATTGAAGCGGCTTTTTGAGTTTCTACTGGAGTTGTTGACTTCAGTGGTCAGAGTTTCACTTTCTCCTCAGCAGTACTAACTCTTGTTTAGATCATATGATTGTTTTCTTCATTTTGATTGGTTTGATGGCCCAGATATTTTTAGAAAGCACTAGGAACTTCTTACAATGAATCGAGTCTTAAAAAAAAAAACATTTTCAGAAATATCCAGACTTCTGCACCTAGAAACTTGCGCCGATGATATGTGTGATTGGTTGCATGTATAAACATTACCATGTTGACCATATTTGTGGGTAATAAAAGCATGTTAGAGAATAAAGCTCAGTAAAATTGCAAGCAGTTGAAGTGTATGTTATTTATGGTGGAGTCCATCTAAAATGAATCTTGCAAACTTGCTTAAAAGAACACAATCTTTAGTCCTGATTTGTTGGCTTTCTTGGTCATTGGTAATGATTAAAGTGAATTCTCTGAAAGTTAACAGAAACATGCATCTCTGATCCTTTAAGGTAACACTTTATGCACTGTAGCCAGGTCAAGTTATTGCTCTCAGCCCAAGGCCCTCTGACAAATGCACCAAGCATTGGTGATTGGTCATATTTTTGCAACATGATTAAGCTAAGATAAATTTGGAGGCCGTATTGTGACTGTGGTACACAAAGTGTTGAGCGGTCTCCTCTATAATAAAGCACTGCAGTTTTGTACATTTTTGGGTGAATCATTATGTGACATTAGCTTTTATTTTGTCACTTGTGTTCTGTTTTTTTAAATTCATGTCTAATGATATGGGTTACATAATACTGTTGTTTCACTCTATTGTTTTACTATCTTGGTAAATGATGGTGGAATTAGGCTTGATAGCAACCAGGATGGAAATTGGGACAATGAATGTGAAGAGGCAGACATAGTGGTACAACACTCATAGATAGGTCAGTGTCTGTTGTAGAGAGGAAAAAAAAACCAGAATACCCTCAAAGGAAGATATCACAAACAAACAAGTCAGTCTTTTAGATAGTTTATATTCTGAAATTGTGTGGGGGTATAGTGGAGGGCTTGGGAGGGTGGGCTGGGCTGAACCCTAGTGATTATTTCCTGGGTGTTGTATTTTTATTGCCCTGTGGTATGGAAACTAAACAGCTCAGGTCTCACTCACTGATATAGATAGCTGTTGATGTTTCTCTGAAATAAAGTTTACCTCAACTGCCTTGTTTACTCAAGCAGTGAGCATTTGCTCAAGAGACCAGAATCATATTCTCATTAAAAGGGAGTATGATAGTGTCTCGCCAAAAATTAAGATTTGATATGTTCATAGGAGATGAATGGAAACTTCAGCATGCTTGCTTTTTTTGGCATTGTAGTGTGTTGAGATTTCTTGACAGATTACTTCAGATTTGATTTGGTAAGACGAAAAAAGATAGATCAGTGTGTGTGAGATGAAGACACTGGTTTATATAGCTTAGCATGACACTACAATATACCCATGTAGGTTTTACTGTAATAATGCAGTTGTGCTTTGAATGAACAGCCATATTTTGCCCTATGTGAGAGTAAGAAGCTCAGTGTTTCAAGCAATTGGGGTCTAAATGCAACATCCTAGCAAGCCACCAGAAAAATACAGGGCTTACTTGGGTATTGCATTAAGACAGGATGGAAATTCTTTTGTACCTCTCATTCTGTGACATTAAGTGTCAACAAGTGAGATTTCATGAAAAGTTGTCACTGTCACATGAATCTTGTTCTCCATGTTCCATTCTATTTTTTAGTCATGTTTACTGGTGAGGCATAATTATGTCAAAACTTTTTTTTTTAAACCAACATTACGCATGCTTCATGTTATTTATGCTAAGCATTAATGTCATATGTCTGGACTATTCCTATTTTGGCTTTGTTCACAGATATCTTTTCTCTCTTAGTGTTGATCAATATAAGGGCACACGGCTGTAATCAGGGTTAGTTTAATTTTCTTTAAAGTTCAAGTGAAAAAAAAGACAACATAAGAAAGATGTTTTAAAAGATAAAAAAAGAGTAAGATCCATGTTATAGAGGGCTTGTGGCAACAAGAATATTTTTATATGCTTTTCTGACATAATAAAACAAACTGACAAATCAGAACTACAGGCATTCTGGTTACTGGCATGCCCAAAAGCAAGGCAACCTTTGGAGTCATGGATACCTCAGGTCAGTAATTACTGGCAGAAATCAAGGATTGTTTGCAAAATACATATATGGATGGTCTTGCTGACATGCAAGCTTTCCCATTAGAATTTATGAAGAAAATGTTGTCTTTTAGGTATTTAAGAAGACTTCAAACAAGACTGAGCCATATGGAGTTTGGTTACATTCATTTGACTTTGTGAGGGAGGTATTTTACGAAAGTGAAATGCATTTTTCTTGAAACTGTCAATTGAACATCTTATTCTACGTTAGAATGGTAGACTTGGCCCATGAAGATCTCACTGGTACTGAAGTGAATGCTGCAGTGGATCATTTAAACAATTTCTGCACAAATTAATTTTCATAACTTTAACATGGGGAGTATGAAAGGTCAAAACAGACAACTCCCTTGAGACTATGATGCTTTGGGGAGTAGGTTGCGGTGCATTAATTGGTCAGAGCGCAAGTACTGTAGCTTTGCCAAGGATATCTACTGAAGTTAGTGCACTTGTCTTCTGAGCAGTTAGTGTTAGCAAATGCAGCAGGAGCTTCAGTAGTAACAGTGGTAACATAGGAATTAGACAGCAGCATTATTTACACACTTGAGATGTCTGTTCACAAGACAAGCACATTATGGATAGCCCTATTAGTGTTCATCCCCATGATACCCGTTATCTTCATGACTATTACTCAGTGTTCTGAACAGAGCTAAGCTGATCAGTTCATCTCTTCATACACATTTGGTTTGCCCATACACAGAATGTCACACACATTTGTTATCATGCTGTTTCTGTAATAATAAATAACAACAGACATGATTAACATCAGTGCTGGCGTTGTTTCATTACAATATACACTACTTTTGTGTACATAAGCCTGATCAGAATAAACAATTGTAGTGATCTTCATCACAGGCCTTCTTGTGATTGTTCAGTTAATAAGTGTGTCTTGTTTTGTGTTTGTCACTTCATTCAATATTTAGTCTGGACACTGCTACAGTCGTGCAATAAAGGGCTTACTTTGCCAAAACTGTGTTAGAAAACTGAATGGTTCTGACTGAATATATAGCCTTTTGACAGAACAAAATTCGTGGCTAATTTGTATATTCATGGGGATTTACAGTTTTGAAAAAATACTTTGTTAGAAGATAAATAATGGCAAGTTGATCACAGAGATGTGAAAATATGAAGGGAAATCTAACATAATAAAAGCCCTGTTGTCATGAAATGTTAGATTTCTCTGGGCAGCTTCCAAATATCAGGTAACCAGCATGTGTTATACAGCTAGACAATATAATACTTTGGTTGAGACAGTTGACTCTGCTTTATCTTAACTCCACAGGGGCTTGGAAAGTTTCAGCAGAGTGATGTTGTTTACTTCCAGCTTCAACACTTTGTTTTGGAAAATGACTATGAGATTAAGCATGAAGTGGGATTAGATGTATTGCAATAAGGAGGAATCAGTTACATTAGTAGGTGACAAACAGTTTAAGCCAAAATGGAGAATGTCAGCCATTTTGTAGGAAATTTGTGATGAGGAGTCTAAAAGCTGAACACATGGTAAATGGTTGTGAAATTTCAGGCTCATATGTAAAGAAACTGAACTTCTCTGATACCAAATAGTTGAAATATGTCAAACTAAGGGCACTGCCCAAAGGACACTGAAGGATGGTGCCAAAAACATTAAAAATTTATCATTCGGTCTAATTCTAGGTGCCACTGGGCTTGGTTTATAACACCATTGCAATTACTTTAGGCAGTGTAAATGAAATTACTGCAATCAAACCTAGAGTTGGTGATGTATTCGGACATGCTTTTCTGTATAAATGAGCACAAATGTGCTCAAAATGAGCTCAAAATCTACTCTCCTTCAAATTTTACGTCAATTAATTGTTAATGAAAATATATATGTGTGAAGAGCAATTCCCTTATTGTTATTTCCGTTTATTTCAAAAATATTCAGAGACCACAGTCTGCCCAGTTTTGGAAAAATGCTCTTCAAGTTTGAATAGGACAGTGTCTCTTAGAGGACAAAAAAAATTGACATCTTAAAAAAAGATAAAAGAATCTGACTAATAACTTCTGAGTGATTTATCCCATTTGTGCTGCTTCCTCCTACCTCTTTACACTGTAGGCTGAAACTGAGCAAGAAATAAGCTTCCCACTTGATTACATGGGATTCCAGACCATAACTAGCACTCCCAGCAATGGTTTTGCAGCTTAAGAGAGAGAACCACAAACTAATTATGGCCTGGAGAAGATGACACAAAACAATGGCCTGCTTTCCTTAGGCTAAGTACTTTTGTACCACAGGCAATATGTGTGATGTGTACAGCCTGTTTGTTGAGTCATTATGCAAAAAGCCCTGGCAGTAGAGGCAGCTGCATCACTGTTAATCTTTCTCTGACTTCATGAGTAAGTATTATCATTTTCCCTACTTACTTGTAGTTGATATTGCTGGAGCCAGTTAGAGGGTATTATTTGTTTATGGGAAAACACCTGGATTGAAGGGTCCATGTAAAATCATGGCGGTTGGATGTTACTGTTACGATGACCATTGTTCTCTTTTCGGATTTGTGTTTACTGAATTTCTGGCTTGTGATTATAGCAACAGCAAATATCTTCTTCTTAAGACATCTGCATGCATTCAAGAGGCTGGACAGGTTAATGTATGATATGAAATGATATTACATTTAACTTTCAGTAAACCACCAAGTAGGAATGTGACATCAATGAGACGTCAAAATCAAAATTTCAAATGTCAAGGAATCTGATTGACTGCCATGTTCTGAAACATCTGCTTTCACTGGCTGATAGATGTCACATACCTATTTATTGGCTTATATAAGGATAAATGTGAAATCGAGCCATCAAACTGTCCAGCCCAACTTCCTATGTGCCAATCCTTGAGTACATAACCTGGTAACTCTGAAATGCAGATCACAGCTAATTTTGGTGCAATATCATGAAGGATTACCAGGAAGTATTCTGAACAAATTAAGCAATTTGCAATTTGCTTCCATTCACTACAGCATTTGATACATTTGGGGATAGAGCTAAAAGACAACAACACCATGACACTTGTTTTATCAAAAGCTCGTAGGTCATAACCTTCTGAAGGATGATGTGGTAATGAGTGTGCATAAAGACTGTCAGGTGATCAGAATTCAGTACCTGTAGTTCTCTCTGTAGTCTGGAAAAACTTGTTATACTTTTATAACTTCAAAATAAGACCAAAAATGATTCTAGTGATGATTCAGAGGATATGTACACCTAGGGACAATATGACTGAATGATTAAGATTTTAGATTTAAGACCTACAGATGATGGGTTTGATTCCCATCAAGATCTTGTTATAAATGCTTTGGGATTGCATTTCATTCACATTTCCTCAGTCCTCCTACCTGTCAACAGGTACCTGGTTATTGGCAGTGAAGGATCTTATCAGAATGCAAGGTGCAGCAACTGTAAATGACAGCAGCACTGTATATTTCCCAAGAAGTGAAGAAAATGGTAGAGTGATCAGGATAATAAAAGTATGAAGTTGCCTGAGAGGGCATTAGCCTGGATATGAGACTTGTAGGATTGCATGCTGTCTTTAATGTGAATATGAATTAAAAAGCAGTATTGACAATACTGACAAACTCTGATTCTGGAAGTGAGTACTAGTGTAGGTCTGTATGTCACTACCGAACCAACCAAGGTACAGCCTATAATAAGGCATGAAACCAATGCTGGTTTGTTTCTAATGGTCTGGGTGTACCATCTGTATTAAGGTGTTATAACATCCTATAATGTAACTGAAATAAAAGTCACAGACAAAACCCAAATAGTAGATATATGTTTGACTTTACTCTGGTACTTTTCAACAGATGTGGAATGTTAGGATTCTGCTAAGTTTTGTAGAGGACATCATACACATTACAATTTTAACAATATGAGAAAAAGACAGAACGTACGATAGGTTTTGCAGGAATAACAAAAATAACAAAATATGGTTATGATATAACAAGCATTTGCAGGGGACAGAGGACCAACTGATCTAAGTGTATTGGAGGCCAGTTGTTAGTTCAACTTAGCTTCTGGTTTGCCTGGACACTAGTCCAGCTGCAGTTTGATGAAGTCAACAGAATTAAAAAATTTAGAGACAACTACTTGAGACTAATTGCTTTTTAGTGAGACTGAATCAGGGAATACGTTATAATGACACTCTTGCTTATGTTTCTTAGCAATATGATTCTCCAACAGACCTAGATCACAGACCTTCTGACACATCCATCTGTCATAATGGAAGGTGGACTCCTGGATCAAATGAATGAGCCAAAATACAAGAATTATATCCTCTTTTCAGTGTGGCTCTGTGGTAAGTCATTATAGTGTCAATTTTCCCCCATATGCAAATTTGTGTACTAACCAGCAGAAACCTGATGATGTTTTATATGTTGCGTAATCATAAGCATCCTGTTTCCATGTACCATAAAGTACAGGCAATAAGACCAAGTCAATCCATTATGCAACAGAATTCATCCTGTAACAAACAACTGGCCCCACTTAATTGCAATCTGTTTAATGTCACCTTCCACTTAATTACTGCATGTTGCAGACAAAATTTAGAAGATAACTGCTGCTCTTGTCAGTCACCACTTTTCTCTTGCACCCGCAGAGTTGACAGTGGTTGATGTTAAAATATTTTGTGCTGAAATACAAGTTACCAGTTAGCTTTGTTAGTATTTTCGTGGGATCCGAGAAGATCAAATGCCTTCTCTGGCTATTGAAGACCTACAACGGACATTCATCTTGCAATTATTAATAAGGATCACTACATCAATCATTTTGCAAAGATTAATAAACATCACTACATTGACATTTTCAACAAAACCATTTTTACTCAACATTAATAAAAATATCAAGAAAGATCACAGATGTAAAGCTCTATTATACAAGGCATCATGAAAAGCTAGTTCAGGATCGCATACCTTTGCTCCAGCAGAATGGTGAACTTTGTAATAAAATTTTCTGTCACAATAATGCTTTTTAGGTTCAGATCTGAGAGAGATTCTTCAGTCAGCTGGATGTGCAGAAAAAAAGATGTCTTCACCCAGTCTTCCGCCAGCCCTTGAGAGAGATTTGCATGAGAGAACTAGGCCAAGAATGTGTGACAATACCAAGTGTGTTGTGTATTCTTACACTAGCCAATCAGATAGTAAGCAAGGAAAGTTAGAAATCATGACCCTGAAGCCTACTGTAACCTTGAAAAACTCACATACTCATTGGAATATTTTTAGGCTGCATTCCATATTTTCTAAACTGAATACCACTGATGAATTCAGGTACCTTAGAACCTCAAACTTATGGACTGGTCCCTGGAGTTTGAGTTTATGAGATCCTACAGCACTGAAAACATTATTGTGTATGACAAAACTGAAGAGTATTTTTTGCAAAACTCCGCAAGTGATGCTGGAAATGATTTCAAGATAGTGAGATATCATGTAGAGGCAATTGTTCTTTAAAGATATCTTTTCATTGACTTTAAAATGTTATAACTCATAGTGAATTCACATAACAAGTTCAGTTTTATTTTAAATAGATTAAACAAGGATTGCACCTCTGAACAAACTACTGACTCATATACAGAACTTTGGAAAAACTGCTCTTCCATTTCTGTACCATAATTTCAGGTACTATACAACCATGATTTGTTTCCCATGATGCCCCTGGAAACATTTATCACAGCTGAATGTAAATTAATATTACAAAGCAAAATAATAATAAAATAAACAGTTTTCTCAAAATAATATATCATGCAATTAACTGAGGTTAATAAAACTTGCTATGTGGATGGAATTCTGATATCATCAGTCTGGTGTTCCACATTGTAAAAATTTCACAGGCGAACGAAAAATTACTTTGATGCTACATTCTGGGTCCAGTTACCTTTGTTTTCATTATTTGAAAAAAAGTATGTTGAAATATTTAGCTTTGATTATGAAAATAACTGGCTCCAAAATGTACAATGAAACTCTATTATAATGGGATGGTTGGGATTTAACAGTTGTTAGCATTCTATGCTCTTTTTGAAATGGGACTAGAGAAGCTATCTGAACTATATCTATATATACAGACTTCACATGGTATTGCTACATGCAGTAACTGCTGATAAAATCCATGACATCTCAGATAGTCAGCCTGTTCACACTAAGTGAGATTCACCCACACATCAGCTGTCAAATCAATCTTTTCATGCAAAAAATGAAATAAAAGTGAGGAAGTTGTGCAGTAATAGCTGATTTTTTGATCCTCCAGTCATGTTATGAAAATCTTTTTATACAGTAATAAATATGAGGGAAAATGGGATTGAGTTTGTGCTTAATACAACCAGATTCACGGTCAAAATGTGCTGGTCAATGATGGCTTTCATTATAGCAGAAATAAAAGCATTTCTGTTCTTCCTGTAAAATTTTGACAATGTTAGCTACAGAACTGCTGCTCTACACCTGTGACATAAATTCAACAACCAACAGTGACATTTAACTATATACAGCATCACAGAAAGGCCTTTTCAAACGAATGAAAGAAGGATATAATTATCACAATAATGATTCCTAACACCTAATATATCACAGATTTCAGCCATCAAAAGATTCCAGGTCAGCAAGTATATTAAAGTTCTAGAAAAAATTTGCAATAAATATACTAAATGCAGCAAATACCAAGACATGTTTGATAAAAAACAATTGTGTGGAACCCAGTCGCAAGTGGGATTCTTAAAACTAAATTGAGCAGCCCTGTGCCATATATTTTGCATAGATGCTTTTGAATGGATGTAAATTTATCATAAAGATCTCAAAATAATTCAGGCATTCCATCAGGAAAATACTGAGCAGTACTATTTCTGATGCCTGATGGTTTTGGTGAATAAAGGTACTGCAATCTACGACCATTCCATGTGGAAAGACATTTTCTTCCCAGCAAATTCATGTTGAAAATATGGCTTTGTTTATCCTTTTTGGCCCTCCAAGGAGCAGACCTAAATCATGTAAAAGACAGTGAAAGTACTTTTTAAGTTCATTGTTGACATTCACTGGTTCCAAGTCTGTGAAAATACTGAGCAGTAATGTATGTGACACAAGAAGTAATCTGTGTGACATTGAACTTTAGACTCTGAAGACTAGAAACAGGCAAATTATCTCTCCAAGAGAAATATTTCTGTTAACTAATTCATTATTCTATAAAGAAAGCGTAAAAAAAAAAAAAGGAGAATAGGTTGGTGATTTCTAAGAGATGTATACTTGATGCTGACCCCTGCAAAACTTTAATTCTCTGGTGTAATTTACCTAGCAATTTAAATCAAGCTGTTATCTGGCATTCTGCGATTAACAAGTTACTTTTCTTACCTCTGAAAATAATCTAATTGAGAAATGCTCAAATAAAGTCCATAATTGTTGGACACTGATCCATCTTTCCATTTATGGGTTCATAAAAATAAAAAAAAAATTCTTCATGTAATTTATATCTTGTGGATTAGCCAATATATCAACAATTGCGACAAAAAGACATCAGCCATCTTTTCTTAATGTACTGTGTATACATGTATGACTTAATAACAAGTTTGTAAACAGTGCGTTGAAAGAGCATGAATCTTACATGAATATATGTGTATGAATACATGGTTTGCTTAACCCTTTAGTGACGGAAGGTATCTTGGTGATTCAATTTTCCCATATTTTTGCTAGAAAATTGTAAGGAGCATCAGTGAATATCGAGGTCTGTCAATACATGAGGAATTTTCACCTCCAGTGTACTCCAAAGTATAAAAAAGTATACATTTTTTTGACGGATAATGAATGGCCTTTCACATAATAACGTTCAATAAATAATAATAAAGTTCAAGTTTTGTGCTTGTATCTGCACAACTTGATGAGGGAACAGCACGCCGGTTGTAAACAGGAACAAAGCAAAATTCAAGTTCCGCTTTCGCTTCGTTCCAATAAACTTTCGATACAGAAGAGGTGTATTCGTACTGAAAAAATATCGCTGAATACTATTCTGAAGTCGGTTTGGCTCTAATTATTTGCTATGATTAGTTAAAATGCGAGAAAAATATGACGTACTATGTACGTCCTACTGGTCCTGGCTAGCCACTATATATGACGTACCACATATGTCCAAACGGCGTCTTGGCACAATTAACGAAGAGCAAAATATGACGTACGCTGTACGTCATATGGGTCACGAAGGGGTTAACATGAAATGCAAGAATGAGAAGTGTTCATTTTCATCAATGGATTTCTCCTAACGTGATAATAATCAGCAAATTTTGAACCCACTTAATAGTTTTTATCTCACAAACTGGAATGGCTGTTAACATGAAATTCAGATTACTTAACTCTATATCTCAAACATTCTGGATATCTGACAAAGTTGGCACTTTGGGCAAAACTCCCTTCGAAATAAGGGTTTTGATGCCAGATTTGACTGCATTTCTTAGACACTTACTCAATAAAAAAACATTTGAGCACATTTATCAAATTCAGCCAAAATGTCAGATGGCCGGCTGTATTAGAATGTTAAAAAAAAAAGATGCAAATCTCATCTTGGCCTGTTGCTGTCAACTTCATCATGTCTGCCCAACCTCAGTAAGGTGCAGACAACCTTTCACTTGTGTGCATATGGTCAAATGGATGTGAAGCTTTGTTGGGAAGAAAAAACTGGGAAGAGCAATGTCTGGAAATACAAAACTGAAAATATGAAGACACCAGTTTCAAACAATAACCCAGAAATGTCTCACTGTCAAGCCATATCTTAAATAATCTCGATATTTCAGTGCATCTTTTCATATCCATACTTTTCCAACAGATTAAGACAGATAAATGGAGGTCAATATCCTTTATGCTGTGCCTCTGAACAGATTCAAGAGGTCATTTGTTTTCTTTGTTAAAAAAAAAAAGATGTTAAAACTGTTATAAGACAGCAGCCAAGAAAGATAAATCTAGATAGTATAATCAACAGGACATTTAATACTTTAAAAAAAACCCAACAAAAACACAGAAGAATCTTATGATGTCCGACTTTAAGAGCTCATATTCCTCATCTACTCACTGCAAAGCCCTGTAATTCTGTGATAAATCTTTTTTTTTTTTTAAGAAATTATATACCTCATAAATCTAAATTTCCAAGCCAGTATCCTGAAATTTGATTTTGTGAGTTTCTATTGTAAAATCAGAGAACTGAGAGAAAGTTGTTTCCCTTTGAGTTTTAAATATAAGTATACACTATTCCTCATTATAATTCAAATTACTGACGGTTTCTTACCTTTCCAGGAGTATGTTTCATTTCACAGACACAAGACACATCTCAGAAACTGCAGAACAAGAGTATCAGGAATACATGCAGGCGATACTAGAGCTAAGACAGAACAGGCCTTAATTTCAAGACTGTGATTATGATCAGAGTAGGCATAAATTAATTAGGAAGTGAAAACACAGATTCACTGAGACTATCAAAACAACAACGAAACATTTCGAGGAATCTAATTTACTGATATATGATTTAATACATTTATTTTCCTTATCAGATTTGGGTCTTAAAGTTCAAGGCTATATACAAACAGAAACATTGTATACATCGAAGTTTTCAGCCCCTAGTATCTATAAATGTACTTTAAAACCAATATCATCTTCATCAAAAGACTTCACGTGATGTCAACCTGTGAAAAGTTATAAACTGCAATGTCAGCACCCTAAATATTTAAAGAAATCCCACTTCAGTTTCATTAACCATCAGAGGGCATACAATATAATTTCCCTTAAACAAGGATTGCCACTCTTTCATATCCGTAAGGATAGACCACAGACCACCAGATACAGTCCTTTTAGCCTCAGCGATTAAAAGATGTACATTAATTCCATAATGAAAGCTTTATATTTCAACTTTATCCTGGTCTCTAGGAAAAATACAAATAATGGCATAGGGGCCTTTAAGACAAAGTGGACAAGGAATGTTGATGATGACAGTAAAAATCATAGCCAAACAATAATACTGTAGGGTATCAGTTCCATATCCTGACACTGTACCCTCAACCAACTTCCAATTATCATTAACCTCTGACTGTCCAATTCACTCAAAAACTTTATAAACTCTTCTGGGAGCACTAAGTACCAATCCCATGTTTCAGGAACCAATGACAAGGATACAGACGAAAAATGTAAGGAGGTGGGGAGACAGATTGATTTAACTGATAGAGAATCACTCACATCATCATAACCCAGTGTGCAGTTGCCTGTCTCTGCTCCTCCATGCATCATGCTGTCTCTCCTTCTGAAAGCATCTGTAAAGCCAAATCACAGACTCAAACATGTGGTGTACAAAAAAAAAAAATCAAGCCCATTTAAGAATACTTATTGATGAAGTGTGAGGAACTGTCAAGCATACTGAGCAGCTTTAAAATATCTGAAGAGTATGTGATAATCAGTCTAAAAAGGACTGCATCTTCAGCTAGATGCCTGACCAACTTATTAAATTCTAATCTTTCTAGGATTAAAGAATGATACAGAAAAGAAAATACTGTCTTAGAACACTTTTTTTAAAATTTTGATGGTATTTTCCTCAGCACTTCCCACTTATAACAATGTCACTGTTTTTCATAAAATCATTTTGATGCAATTAAATCACAATTTTGTTTTGATGAACAGGATTAAATATGGTTCGAAGGCATATGTCTCTAAAGATCAAATTCATAGACAGCCACTGGCTGCAAGACATCATCTTGTATACATAATAATCTCATACCCGTCATTTATGGCACCAACCTGTATAAGCTCTTAGTCTAACTGACAAAGCTACGAAGTCATCGAACGCAATAATGCATCTGCCATTAGGGGGAACAACCCTGGAGTAACGTTTAAGAATTGTCTCCAGTGTTTCTGGCTGGATCTGATAACCTGTGAAGATATACACAAGTTTACTGTTGAAAGAATGTGCCATGCTAAAAGGGAGTTCACAACACTGTCCTGGTTTTGTAACTGAATAATTACAACATTACAAGCATTCTGCGGTATAATATTTATTGGCAAAAGGTATTTCCATCACAAGCTGGTCAAACTGAAATATATATACTGCAAGTCATAATGTAAAAACCTGGGACAATTCAAACTTTCTAAAATGGTGTGGACATGAGAAAAGAGGGTTGCTTTGCACAGGAAGTTGCAACATAAAGGTAGAAATCACTGTCTTTTTTTTATATACATGCACTTGTAATGGCATAGATGAAATCTGGGGATTGTACCTTCGTACTTTCCAAAATAAAAAAAGTAGTGGTAAATTAGGAAATGGTGCTTACAAAATAGAAGTGACTGTTAGACCAGGTTTAACTATGCAGCCAAAGTAGAGGTTGCATAAATGTGTCACTGCTCCTGCCTATTTGGTAAATTCTGTTGTGAGACCACAGATATAGGTCCTTTCTAAAATTTATCATCCACACAAAACATGAGGCTGTGATACATGTGCAAACTCATAAGTATAAAATCCATTTACCAAACAGCTGTCTTATGACTCTGATGAGCTCTGAAGCATCAATGAAGCCTGAACGATCCACATCATGTTGACAAAACACTCTGTGCCAGGCAATCAGACATTGCTGCAGCTCAAGAAATTCATTCCACTGCATGAAGCCATCTCGAGACCGCTATGTCTTGTTAAGGTTGTGAATTGTGGATTGTGATCAATGACAGAAAGAACTGAGACATCAGAATAATAAAACAAGGCCAATGCTTCTAAAAACTCATCAAAATAATTGTCACTTCAGAATTTCAACTGCTCACAATAAGGTAAACATCCTGTTTGCTCCTCATTCTATGTCTATTCAACCACATCTTTTTATACATCCCCCTATCCTACCCCTTCCCTGCAATCCCTAAATGAATCTTAGCATTATGTTATGACCAAAACATACTGAGACCAAGAACATACATACAGCAACTTTCGTATTAGACAATGATATCATCCCATATTTCGAATTACTTGCAGGGTGAATTTACTTGCAAGATGAAAAAGCTTTTATAGGTTTATATAGGTAGGAATCATTATCTTTATCCCATAGTTTTGTGTGTCAGTTTTCAAAATGATACATTTAGTAGCTTTTGGGTCTATAAATTAATAATACGGGGATCTTAAAGCAGTTATGGTATATGTATATATATATTTACGAAATTTATATCTACATGTATTCCTAGTGCTGGAACACAAATTTCTAGAACATCACCTCCTTGATTCCACCCCCCTCCCTGTGGCTACAAATTTTGACATTATTTATCCTAAAGTAAACCATTTGCATCATTAAAAAGTCTGTATTAGGAACTGTCCTGATTAATTAGATAACCCTAAAAACATATGGTCATAGAAAACTTTATATGTGTAAGCATTTAAATAAGCATTACAGATGCTAATATCAAATAACACTTCATGTGCATCGGCTTTAGAAGACAACACATAAACCATGTGCATTTGAAAGCACATTACCGACTTATTTGACAGCAGTTAACATGTGTTTACCATTATGATAGTGTGAACATTTAATTTGAAGAAAAGCTATAAATCACAGTGAAATTAATGACTATTTGACCAGTTGGTGAAAGGCAGATATTGATTACCTGTTAAGACTACAGTCTTCATAGAGCAAGACATAGTAAATTTCAACCACTATTGACAAACAAATATACAAACAATCCAATAGACATCCTGTTGAAAATCACCTCCTTGATTATGAGCACTTAAAATAGGTATTTCTGTGCAACAGACATTCCGTTGAGAATCATCTCCTTGATTATGAGCACTTAAGACAGGTATTTTTGTTCAATATTTACTTTCAATGTTTAGTGGCTTTCGTCAGTCATGAATCTTTTAAGCTGGCTTTTCATCAAGTCATGTTGACTTTAGTCCGAGACGTTATTCTGGTAAGTCGATGTCAGCCTCCTTATCATAAGGATAATCTTATTTTGCTAAGACTTTGATTCTATAGATTTGCAGGCACTTATCATCTGTTTGTAATTGTATGTAGTGTTTCATGGAGTTTTGTCTCCATAACATTTTGGATTATGTGATATAATTATATTAAAACAGCATAAAGATAGGACTCAGGTCATAATCATGACACAAATTGTACATAGCGATAAACAGTGGTCTGCAGCATTCAAAATATCAAAAGTGTCAGAGAAGAGAGTTGGTTCTTTTCTACTCTCTCAGTGATGACAAAGCAGAAGGAGCTAAGCCACATACTTTGTGGCAGAGAGGGCTAAACAGCATTGTTTTGTGGAAGAGTAGACTATACTACTAGGTTAAGTCATTCTCCCAGGGAAAAAAGCCTGATTTTAGGCCATGTGGGTAAACTCATGCCTTTAATTCATGAAAACTATTTATTTTTTTGGTCTGAAAATTTGTCACAAGTTGAAGCTGATGATGGGGATTAATCTGAAGCAAAAAAAAATTTTCAATTTTGTTGCACTGATTTGTTTTTTTTTTTTGCTTCAGCCCTGGCACAGTTTCCCTGCTATAGGGTTCTTCAGATCTTCCGTGTGAACCTCGGATTGCTCTAAGTCCGATAACCGCCTACGTCATCAGTCGGAGGGCACCTGGCGAGGCTGGGAGGTCAAAGAGCATATTTGTGCATAACATTGGCCGAGGCTAGTGATCAGCTCTATGTGGAGCATGGAGAAAATGACGTTCCTGGCGCTAAAATTGTTTTAATGACCAAAATCTACTTCATCAAACTGTTCTTCTGTAGGGTATCCCCACGGAATAAATGTAATCCATAGATCTATATCACTATGCCGGCTTCTTCGCTCGGGGAAGAGGGAAGATCTGTGTAATCTTAGCATTAGAAGCTAGAACCCATGATCAGACCTACCTTGTTTTTAACAAATTTGTAATTATCATTTCATTAAATAAAGTTTTTGTATCACCCCTTGGTGCATGAAAAAAGTATATGTTATACTTATCAAGGACTTAAGAATTCGCGCATATGAT
>JAWQUT010000007.1:5119363-5139355 GCA_033807755.1 Ellobium chinense | reverse complement strand
GCTCCTAGAGTTTTGAATGTGATCATTTCAAATTTTGTACACTTATAAAACAGCTCTATAAAAATAATAAAATGCATTTGTTTTTGGTTTATATATCATACAATGTCAGTAAAAAAATTTTGAAATATGTGTGTTGACGGATGCGTATTTTTCTCAATTTTCCACCAGATAATCGACTTTTTTTCAAAAACGTGAATTAAATCTAGAAAAAAGGATGCATTTTATTGAAACACCCTCTATGGGATAGATATATTCCAAATTTGAAGTCAGTCGGTTTAGAAATAAAAAAGCCTTAGGGAAAAAAGTGGAGAAAAACAACATTTTGAGAAAAACGCATTTGAAGTTTTGATAGCGCGTTTATAGAAGGCTAAGCTGACCACCTAGAGGTGCGCTTTCAGGGCATAAAACGGATGTTTCTGGCCTCAAAAGTTATTTTTCTCATAGCAGAAGAGGTCAAAGTGTCTAAAAATACCAAAAGCCCAATTTCGATATTTTAACCCCTAGACCCCCTTTTCAGAAGGCGCACCCCCCCTTAATCTCCTCTCCGCTTAATCGCCCACTTTTTCCGTGATCCCGAGGATGGGCGATTAAGCGGAGTCAACTGTATTTATTTATATATAATTTTTTTTTTATTTTGCTTCAGCCCTGGCACAGTTTCCCTGCTATTCAAAAGGATACATCCAACATAGCAATCATGATGCTGTGAAAAAGAAATTAAAACTAGTCATAACACTTCCATGTTCTAGCAGTTATTAAGCAAACTGACAAATTGAATTAGCAAACATGTAGATAGCGCATGAATGATAGCACACAGCAGAGGAAGTAGATGCAGCCCTCTGGATTCTTTGCATGATATTGTTTAACCCAGCAAGGGCTACAATTCTGTACTATCCTCAACATGTTGATCTTCACACATTCATGTAGCAAAATTGTAACAAAGCCAAGCAAAATAAGATAAATCAGTACTTAATATTTCTCAAGAAATAAGTTTAAGCTTTAATTTTCTTTTCATTATGATAAAGAGCACATTGGATATGTGAAGGGAAGAGGTTGATGGGAGGGAGAGGAGAGAGGAAGAAAGTTTGATAACAAAATCAACCAACATCAAGTGAAAATGAACTTTATTGCATGCATCACATTTAAATATTGGACTTGTAATCTCAGAATCAACAGTTACAAGGA
Organism: Ellobium chinense; assembly: GCA_033807755.1. NCBI lineage: Eukaryota > Metazoa > Mollusca > Gastropoda > Ellobiida > Ellobiidae > Ellobium > Ellobium chinense. Next base: position 5,138,173 of record JAWQUT010000007.1, on the reverse strand, counting down.
CAAAAAGTTTGAAAAGAAGCTGATTGTTGTTCAGTTTAATAAGCTGCTGACGATTGCTCAATTACCTCAATGTCTGACCACACATATCTGACTTACCTGCACATTTCTCTGCTCCAGTTTACTGAGGATTAATGAAGGACAAACTCATCAAAATGATGGCATTATTTATGACACCAAGGCAGGATGCACCGTCACCACATTTCTTGTCAACCTCATCATCATCATCATTATCATCACTATCATTTATCCGCACTGAATATAAATAGTAAAGAAAGAAAACTACAACAATTTATACATAAATTTTTGGACTGGTGTCCTTCATCAGGTGCAGAAAATCAATGAACTAAGAATGAAACGGCATAAGAACCAAATGATGATAATAATCTTTACTGCATCTTCCTATCACCAGCCATTGCAAGGTTTCCTTTAAATTAATCGTGAGCAGTCATCAGGCTGTTACATTAAATGAAAACTTGACAGCATAAAACTATATGTAAATGGCCCACAGTACACACTCCTTAGTACTACCACGATCCAAGACAATCTAGTTTAAAGCAAATTCCAATTAAAAAATCTCATTGTTCATTCTCATTTAAGTATTCTTAATAACATCTCCATCTGACAGCATTCCCTGAAGAGCTTGGTCCACAGGACAGATATATTATTATCAGGGTTCCACTGTACTTACTTCTGTAGTAGTTACGGATACTTGGAGTGTTGTTTAAGACATTCATCAAATCTTCTGCTTGGATTGCAGTCCTCACCTGCAAAAAGGTGTGTGGAAACTATTAGCACATGTCTGCTACACTAAACCAAAGGACACTGGAAACATAATTTTAGACCAGATATACCAACCAGAGAATTCTACTCAAGGCCGGAAGATTTTAATCAAGCATCCTTAAGCAAAAGTGATGCAAGCCAGAAATAACAGTTATTTTAGTGGGAATATTTCCAGAATCACTTACACATTTAATTTTACAAAAACAAAATGTAACATTTCCATCCTCACATGCTAAAAAATCTCCATACACCAAAGGAACGATGCAAATTATACCTGATGAAATGAGATCTTACTGTAAAATGATTTACTGATATTACATGTATGGTTAGATGATGCAAAAATGAGGTGCTTACAATGCTAGCCATTGCTCAGTTTATAAGGACTGCAGATGATTGATATTTTAAAAGCATGTGGCTGTCCTTAATTAACATAGGCGTAACATCTTCCGATCAAAATTTTTCACAAGAAGGTTCTTTTCTGCAGCTAATTTCATATGCAACTCCACTTCAAGGCATCTCATCAGAAGCACTTAACAAGTTGTGATTACTGTAATAGCAACTAACCACTGATTGCAGTACACTATTATTTAAAAATGGTGCCCTTAAACAGAAGTTGTGAGTTTGTATTGATGTCTGTATTTGCTCTTTCTAGCAAATTCAGTGTTAAGACCTATATAGACCTTACAGTCCCAACCACATGTACACCACATTAAAAAATGCCAAACTTCTACAGTAGTTCTTCATTGCTACCAACATATTTTACCGCATTTTCAGGATTTTTCTGCATTTCCTGAGTAAAAACCATCTCCAGATCACTTGGCTGTCTGAACTGATATGCCTGAAAAAAAAAAATGATGGACAAAATGAGACTCATCTTCAGTTGATCAGATTTCATATCTATGAAACACGCACCTTGCAGCCTGTAAAAGTGAGGCCTTAGTTGCTTTTTGACAAAATCAATTAATGTGTATCCTTTCATGAGATAAAAAAAGTTTTGATGCAAGCATTATTCTGGCCTAAGTTATAATTGTTTGAATTTGCAGGGAATCACCCTTGTGTGATGATAAATACTCTCAGAAAATTGTAATCATGACAAGTCATTTCAGAAACTTAAATTTACCATCAACTGGCTACAGCTGAGTCATACATTCTACAGTTTTGTAGCAGCAATGATTTCACTTGGATTCTGCAATGAACAAACAAGATTGATTTGGATGGCACCTATTACCTTCATAGCCTGATATCTCAATTCCCAGGTCAATATTTGACTGACTGCATTTTATGAATACATGATGAAGAAACACCAGGTTAGACCCACTATCTCCATTACTATTTCTTATGTAATTCCAATATATCCTGAAAATTGAAGACAGTACACAGATCTGCTGTCAATCCTCATAAACAATCATTATATCTCACAGCAGTGTCTCAGAAGACATTGCCTTATCTTGTTCATATATCTGCTAGGATAACATGTTTTCAATACCCAAGTAAATTTTCTTTTAAAAACTTGAATAAAAGAGAGATAATTTCCTAGGTAATTTTCAGAATTGACATATTCTCCGGCTTGGATCTGGTCTGCTGGCTGAGTTCCTTATCACCCTTCCTTCTTGCCGCCTTTTTTCCCCCTCCCCTCCTCCATCTACTCCTAAACAAGGAAGATTTCTGGGGATTTCATGGACCTTCAAAGCCTCAATGTGCCCCTGGAAAAGAAGAGGTCAAAGACAGAATTCTACCTTAATCGACAGTATCTCTCACCTCCCAAGCATTGACTTTAAAAACATTGTTTGCGTAGTAACTTCCGTAGCTGCCATAGTGTTGACTGGGATGTTGATATATCTGTGGAGGCTGTGGTGGTGGGCCCTGGTGGTAAGTCTGTGGGGGGCCATGGTAGTGATTCTGTGGTGCATAGCCTTGTGGAGGCCCTCCAGAGTATGGCTGTTCACCAACTGGATATCCACCTCCTCCGTAGTAGGCCATGTGCTGATGATATGGTTGATTCTGTTCAGGAGAAAAATATTCAAAATAATTTGCAAATTTCATCATTGCTAAGGACAAAGAACTTTTTAAATTCTTTAAATTACATTATTACTTTATTTGCAATTCCAGTGACAATCTCAGCTTTTGTTGGCCCTTAAAATTAATGGATTTAACATTTTATTATTAATATTAATGCAGATTCTGAAAACAACCCCCTAGCACTTCATCAATTTTTCTAAATAAAATTTACCTTTAACAGATATTAATGAAAACATTACACTCCATCTCTGCTAAGCAAACTCTGTTGTGTAATAATCATAGACTAAGTTTCTTAGCATGACTCTAGGCCTATACTTTTCAGCCTTCTGTTTTGTTTACTATAGTATATCCTCCTGCTTCAGTTGTTGAAATACCTCAAATATCAGAATAATTTGTTAATTTCCATTTGCGGTGATCAGCAAGAGTGAATTCCGTTGCTACAGTGTTCACAATAGTCCACTGATTATCTGTGGCTTGTCTTCACATCAAGATGAAGAGGAAAGGCATAAACCCATTGTTTTCTGAGATGGTTAATCAGGATGATGATATAAAATTATCAAGGAACGTTAGTAACAAATGGAGGAGATATTTTATCAGGAATATTAAAAGGTTTGAAAAATTAAAGCGATTTGTGTGAAACTCCAAAATACAAGTTTTTGTTTTTAGAGGTAAAGGTTTACTGGATGATTACAAAATGAACTCAGAAAACATAAAATATTTTGTCAGATCTGCCCACTTTATGACTATATTCTTCTCTTCAGCTTTCCAGACTTGGAGGATACTGGAGTAAATGGTATCACTGAGCAGTTACATGAAAATATAAAAAAATTAAATGAGACAATGCTTCCAACGAAATGTCTGAAATATGGTGTTTGGTATCTCAATAGTTGGTAGAATATGTTTAATCACTGTTCATTAAACAAATTCATTTACACAAATGATATGTTGATAATCTGTTGTCCTGCGATCTTCTAGTCTAGGTCTTTTGATCTAGCATTCTGACATCCGAGACGTCCAAGATATTGCCTTTGTTAAATGTTAAATGCCCTCAGTATCATGTTTCCTATGTCTATGCCGTATCATCGCTAGGCCCATTTGATATTAATCAGAAAACATAAAAGCAAAACAAGAAAACTAAGGACAGAACTAGTCTAAATTCTTACGAAATGTCTCACTGAGTCTTTACAGTCTATTCTAGCCAGTTGACAGACGTTCTAAGACCCCTGACCATTCACAGGTTGTTTACCTTTGCCAAGGAAGTTAGCCTTTACATTGATTTCAAACACTAAAGATTTCCGCTTCGAAGTGCAACGTTTTCGGGGTTTTCAGGAGACAGTACAATGAAAATAAATTGCAGACCCAATTTAAAAAAAAAAAAAATTAAAGTGTTAATGTTTCTTTTGATAACGAGGACCATAATAAAACCGATCACTTTCCTAAGAAAACGGATGAGATGGTGAGAGGAAGAGAGAGAACTAGATCGCTAGACTTGCAGAAAGTTAAAATAAATGTCATCACAACTGGCACTCACTTTATTCTTCTTCTTGCCACCGTCGTCGTCTAGGAAATCTCCTAAATATTTTTTGCCAAGCTTTAGCAAGCCCGCCATACTGGTAAACGTATGTTTAAACAGCCTCCAACGGAACTGTTTACACTACAGCCAGCAGTCATAAAAGCATACACAATAGGTCTACACAACACGTCACTCCGTCACGGTAGCTATGGCCTCAATGGTGCCAACTGAACTGTCGTCTGTAACTATTCTTAGCCTACGCTAGATATGATCAGTAAAGGTGCCAGAATTAGATAGAATTCTACATATATTTATTGCAGGCCTGTACAAATGAACACACCGTTCAAGGATCTACATAAGCACAGAGATAATTTTACTTACAAATCAATCCACAACGAACCTGTGTGGAGAGCTCTAAGCGAGAAGTATGTTTCTTAATTCATGTTCACATTTCGAACGTACTTTTCTTTTCAATCTTAAAATTAGTTATTACCTGCTGTAATAAACATGTCTAAAAGTAAGGAGTAGCTTCAAAAGGTAAGAATATAGGAGTAAATACTTCTAAATAAAAGTTGACCCTGGATGCCATTCACTTGTGTAAATTATAGAATTTCATAATGATAAGCTGTGAATTTAAGATAAAACGGTGAACGAATAATTAATATCAATACCTATTCAATGCCTCTTTTTTTACTTTCTTGTCATTACTGTTTTCTTCACTTTTCTACAGTTTACCATTTTTACCATTGTTTTCATATTTTGACCACATTGAAGATATGTTGATCAAACAATTGGATATTTATTTGTACAACATTATACCTCTTAGATTTATTGCTTCTCATAATAACGATCTATAATTTACATTTAATTTTGTTTTTAAATGGGACAAAACCTTTTATCAATATTCTTCTGCAATATAGTATGGGAGATGTACTGACCCATTTTGCAAACAGCGAGGAAAAATATTAGATATACTAAACCATCATGCTTATACCATGCGCCTGATTAGATTAGCAATCAAATAAACAACAGCTGCATATATGCTGTGACAGCATCAGTTTAGGGATTATTCTTGACTCCACATCATGTAGCTTTGTATCTCTTCCCCCACTCCCACCCCACCCCCATTTCCCCCCTTCAGATTTAATCTGTGTCCTTCCTGTCTGCTGTACCCTCTCCTGAGACTCGACAGTTGGGTTAATATGATTACAGTCAGAATTTCAAGGGCATGAATGCAAGCTGATGTTGCAAATGTGTCGTTGTCGCCGCTGTTGTAGCTGCTGTTGTCGCTGTTGCTTTTTTTTGTTTTTGTCTTAATTGTTGTCGATGATGATAATGATGATGATAATTGATCCAAAAATTAGTACAGACTAATTTATATCTTCATTGAGTTCAGAGTATTAAGTATCAAAGTGCAATTTCTTAATTCTTAACCTCACTGGTTTGGATGTAACTTTTCGATTTGTTTTAAATTCTTGTTCAAATGGTATAGTGGTGGTAATGGTGATGATGATGATGATGATGATGATGATGATGATGATGATCGGACAGAACTTTTAAATTTTTTTTATGTGTTCAAAGTGATCATGATGATTATCATGATGATGATGATCAAACCACTATGAAATTTGGGGCATTTGTGAGTGTCTCTTATTTTGAAAATGATGATGGTGAAAATGATGATGATGATGATGATGATGATGATGATGATGATGATACAAACAGCTGCTTTTCTGCGAGGGGAAAATTGTAGGCGGGAGGAGGATGCGAGGAACATCAGCCGGTAGATCCAAACCATAATATTTCTACTTCTTCTTCTTTTTCTTCTCCTCCTCCTTCTTCTTCTTCTTCTTCTTTTCCTTCTTCTTCTTCCTTCACTTCTCTAACTTTGTGCTTTTTTTGTTTTCAATTTTTCTTCCCCTTTCCCCTTTCTCAGATTCCTTCCCTACAGAGTGCTGAACTTGTCTCTTTGGCCAGGTGGTTGCTATCCCCCAAAGTGCAGTTTCTGTGTCTACCTAGATCTACATTACTTGACACTGTTGTCAAGATCTAGTCTAGGTCTATCTCTTCCGTGTTTTATGAACTGCGAAGGATTGTTTTGCAACAAATGCTTGCATTCTATCAGCCACTGGGTAAATATAAGCTGATAAACATAGGGCCGCATTTCCACGTTTCCTCAAAAGACAGGAAATCTCATGTAACAGACAGTCTGACAGCTCCGCATGACGTTAAAATTAATTTCGTTCCCTTCCTGTCTCCGGGCTCCATTCCCCCCGCCTTCCTTTCTCTCATTACCCCCTCCCCCCCAGCCTAAGCTAACAGCTTGTACAGAACTCTTGACCGAGGATGATGGAGGGGGTGGAGGGAGCGAAGTGGGAGGAGGCATATCCTACTAAAGTACCAGCATGTTTTTGTTCATTTAAACCTACAAAACACAGTAAATCAGACAGGGAAAGAACGAAGCTTTTGAAGGGACCTAATAATTTTATTTCATTGCGGCTCTTGGTTTTACTGTTGCCTCCCTTAATTCAGTTACTTACGTCGGTTGGCTGTTTTATTTGGCGGGTTTGAACTTTTTAATCAAGCTGCTCTATCGTGAACTTCCAAAGACCCCCCAAAATAATGTATTTACCCTAGATGAAGAACATCAGGGAAAATAATAATTTCTTTCTCATTCAGTAATTTTCTCCCGAAGTTCACCCACCGTTTTGCAAGGATTTCAGACAGCCCTTGTGCGCCCTGTTTGTTTGGTGTCTGTGTTATACTTGGCATTATTATTTGTTCATCCCTCTCGCTCGTCTTCGCCCGTTCATCTCCTTGCCTGTTTGACTCCCTTAATCCCCATCTCCTTTATCTTGTTTGTTGACATGCCCAGTGTTAACTGCCTAAGACATTCCTAATTATTCCTCCATGTGCAGAATGATGAATCCTGTTATCTCTTATAACCATCTTAAAAATGTTTAAATCGTTAACCCCTCTTGATCCCTCCACCCCAGAAGTGTACAAGAACCCACCATTTTTATTCTCCATTCGGAAGTAAAGTCTTTCCAGATCCCACGGAGGTGGGAAGGTGGGGATGAGTGGGATGGGGGTGGGTGTTACAACCGCAGAAAGTACGTATGATACTAAAGAAGTGGAAATAAATAATATTGCTGTTGACCATTATCATTAAGCTCGTTTCTCTTAACAGTCCACGAGATTCTAAATCTGGTCTCTTTGTCCGTGGCACACACAAAAATGGTGAATTAGAAACACATGTAATTATTATAAGTTACACACACACACACACACACACACACACACACACACACACACACACACACACACACACACACACACACACACACATACAGATACACACACAGATACACACATATATATACACACATACACATAATATTATATACATTTTTTTCATTCAGACTGCGATAGTGGAAGATTTGATGTTTACGACTGAAATGCAGAAGCTTGATATTATTAAAACACTCTTGGTCCTTCCGTCCTTTTGCTTCTACCCCATTCCCCCACCATTACATAGCAGAAAAAAAAAAGGCTTCAAGGATAATCTGCAGGGGAAACAATTTTTATCTGGGTTTTTGGCTTGCTACTCTTAACCTCCCAAGATTATAAAGTTTACTGTAGGGAAAAGTTTGTCCACAGTCTGATTTTTTTTTTTTAACTTGGCTTTCATCCCAGCTTATGGCTTGTTCGTCGTTTGTGATCGCCTCCTTTGCCTTAGGATCACTCTCCCGCTCACAACTCCCCCCTCCCCCTCTCCCACTCCTCTCTTTCTCTATAACTTTCGCCCTCTCCACTTTATATATATATTTTTTTTTATGAAACGCAGTGATACGATAATGGTGGTGGTGGATGATGATGATGATGATGATATTTGAAGCTACTTCAACTAATGAAGATCATAACGCAGAGCGTTAAGCATTGTTCATTATAAAAGTGTTAATTATAATGCTTTTCATTAAAAGTGTTGTGGAATGACAGTAGATTTTAAACATATCACTTTGTTTTAAACAATTATAGGCGGGTAACAAGGTAAATTTATTATCATTAAAGGGGAGGAATGTGAGCCCAAGGTCTTTCAGCTTGTCAGTCTGAACGTGCTACCTTGAGATCACAGGGACCTAACTTCACAACAGTGTAATTTTTAAAAACCAACTGCCTGAATATATTCCCTACCTTTCACCAGCGAGCCAGTTATACAGTTCACCCGTTACCCTGACATACCTCCCACTTACTCAAACAATGATAATCACGATGATGAAGGTAACTTGTCATTCGTTTACTATATGATCCGCTCACGTTGATAAGGTGTGTTTATGTCTGTGAAGATAAAAATCATTCATTTTTATGGAAATTAAATTAACAAACCCAACACACTCTGCTTGTACAACTCAGATAATATTATCTCAAAGTTGTCTTTATACTTTCAACTCCGCTTAATTACAATGCGTCTTGTCAAAATTTCCACCTACCTGCAACAATTCGAAGATCACTATACAGTATTTTGTACCGTACTTTCTGTGGCTAATTGCAACTTCTTTTAATCACACCTATGACTATGCACCCAAAAAGTTGCCATTTAGCAAGCCGACTTTGCTTCAGTTTCATTTCTGGACGAATGGATATTTTTTTTGCTTAAGGTATGAAGATGCCAATGTATTTTTCACTGTTGGCTATATTAGGTTTTACACCTCTCATTAACTTATCCTGGGGTGCCGTTTCAAAATACTTTCCAAATATGTAGTTTAGCTCTTCCTCCAAATTTTGACACAAAGAAAAATGCACCTGAACCAGTTAGATTTTGAGAACTTAGGCAGTGAAGCAGACACCCTAATATTTTAGGCCTTTTCACTCAGTAAACAGGGTAACCTTACCCACCTAGCAACAATCACAAATTTTATACTTGAGTGACTAAACCTCACCTATTCTGAGTCTACACACATATTTGCACCTATCTAAGCCTTTGAAATTAAAATCCAACCCCTTCCCCTCCTCCCCATGGCCAATATTCTGATTTTATAGGAACTATTTAAAATTCCATATCAAAATGCCAGGTGCTATTGGCATCTTCATACCTGAATGCTGTTGTTCGTTCTTCAGATGGGGTGAAGGTGTGGAGCGGGGAGGGGAAAGGAGACCAAATTTTATTCAGTTTAATGTGGCATTGCCCTTCAAAGCAATTGGAATAAAAAACAGAACAAAGCTCTTGCTGCTTTTGATCAACAATTTAATTCAAAGTTACGTAAACGGATTTCCACAGTTTACACTGCTGGGAAGTGCAACAGACATGCAGCGGTTTACAGAGTACAAAATTTACACGCTGTGTTCTTCATCCCCAGAATTCACCGGTCTGATCATGTAACAGATTCAAGGGTTTTTGTTGGTCTCTTCGATACAGGATGTGAACTGCATACAGGAGGGCGACAAAAATGATTTTGGTGCAACAGAATGTAAACTAGAAATCTTTAGACTTACACAGTTTACGATGTTCACCGACGATGGATCAGAAACCAGTGAGATCCAGTGTAAGGCCTGTTTGTGGATTTTTTTCTAGGATCAAGCTGAGCTGTCTTGCAAATGACCGCATCAGCAACTCTTTTTCCTCTAACAGGGAAAAGGGGAAGAAGTACAGAGCGGTAAACCACCAGCAGACAAGTGAGTTAAGCACGTAGACCCAATGGCTTCGGAATGTGGGAGTTTCTGAAGAAGCGGAAGGTGATACTGGCGTTTTATGGACGTTATCGAAACCAAGATTATTTGTTTGCTCCAGGGGCGGCATTTAAATTTCATCAAAGGTAGGTGCTATGCTAGACTTTTTAGTGTGGAAAAGCTGATGGCCCCTCTTTGCTTCCTCAGTAGTTCCTTTGTCTGCTGTTAGACAACAGTGAAAGGAAAAGCGCATGTCCTAGCGTACACGTGAATCAACAGAAAAGAAAAGCGTGATGATGCAATATAACGTAATACACAAAACTGATGTTCAGGTAAAATCGGGATGGCAGACAACGATTTCACTGGCATAAAGAGGCATAATTTCTTGTAAAATTATCACATCCTTGGGTTGTTGTTGTTGTTGTTGTTGTTGTTGTTGTTGTTGTTGTTTTCTAGCTCTTACATTAACCATTTAAGTCCCGAGACCAGAAATACACTAGTCTACCATCATAAATAAAGTTTATTTTCTTTTAAGTGCGTATGTGTATGAAATAAACTGGCTTAACTGAGAACAGAATCACCTAATTGCTAAGTATATTTCTTTAAAGAATAATCTTCTATATAGATCTACTGCGTATCAAATAATAAAAACAAAACAAACTCTCCACGCCCTAATGCCAAATATGGTACTATGGGGCTTAGAGGATTAATTCCTTTACGGTCATAGAAATCGATCTAAATTAAGTTCTGAACAAAATGATCCCGAGATCAACATGTAACCTAGTTAGTGGATCACGACCCAGTGTGAAATCATCATAGAGGATATCTGTTTATTAATAAAGTGGTATCTTCGCATAAATCTCCCTCCTTCTTATCCCCTTTTCACGGGTTTTCTTATTTGAGCAGCATATCACCTATATATCATCGAAGTTGGAAACAAGACATCAGTTCAAGTTTTAAGGCGTGTATCTGGGTAAATTTTACTGCAACAAATTAATATGAGCCTAAAGGGACGTTGGTGATTTTTTTTTTTGAGGGGGGTGGGGCGAGGAGAAGGGGTTCTAGTTATCTGATATATTACTGATATACTAAAAATGAAAATGACACCTCCATATTGGCAGCGATAAAGACATTTCACTGTTTAGATGACATAACACCAATATAAATCCAGGCAAGAAAATCTGTAATATTTGGATGGCAGAAATATGCCCCTAAAGACAAGCATCAGTGTCGGAATCCCTGGCTTTAGGTGGTATGATACCTATATATAATATACAACTTGCCAAATCCATTACTCATTTATCGTTTGTTTATTTTCTCTGCAACTACTAGTAATGAATATGCAGAGGGAAGGAGAGCGGCAAATGATTACCAGGTTATCCTCCCCCCCCCCTCCATGTGGATAGGCTATACCTGTGTGAACATGCTGCTAAGTTTTCAACTGCGAGGCAGTGAGGTAGTCACAATCAAGTGCTTTCTACAGCATTTGTCTCATCAAGAAGTTCACCTTTCACCTAGCAAGTGACTGAGATTAAAGAAGAGCACGAAAGAAAACAACAAAAAACACAAAAAAAATGTAGATAGATGTGATGATGTTGTCCACGACGGGCGGCGCGGTGGCAGCAATGATGTTGGAGGAGAAAGAGGTACCAACAGATGGCAGATAGAACGGTCTTAAGGAGATCGAAAATGAATGGTCCCCACCACTTCAGTGTAACCAAGATTATAATAGTAACAATATTAATAAATATAATAGATAATAATGATAATGCTGTTTATAAGTCTGTTGCCGACCCAGGCTGATGCCTGCACACGTGACTTCACGCTATTATTACTCCATCAGGCGAGGTCACTCTAGGGCTTATCAACTCCCTGAGGAGTACATAATTCCGTTGCCATTTACGGATGCTAATCACTAGCATTCTGGCATTATCATTCATTATGTAGTAACTTTATAGTCGTTGGTCTTAATTCAGACGGAGGTGATACAAGAAATGGCGGAAGCGTATATCAGTTAGCATACCTAACGGGAGTAGCAGCAGATGACATTCCCTAATTTAAAAGTTCCAACAATAAATGGATTAAACAAATTAGTTCCTATTTCTTTAAGCGCATGGGTGAATAGAGTTACAACGTAAAAGTGATGAATAATTATGACATGCGACTCACAATATTAAATTGTGTGTTACACGTGCAGATTGAGTGACTTTTTTCTTCTGGTATCATGAATCTAACTTTTTTTTTTTGTTTTGCTTTTTCGAATTTTTCGGTTGGGTCTCGAACAAATGGGGGAAAAAATTGAGAAAACATATACGTTTCTGTTGTTTGTGTCACTTTATTTCAATATTTTCCGTGCTTAGATTGAATACAGACAAGTGTAGGAGTTCAGGGGATTNGGGGGGGGGGGGGGGGGGGGGGGAGGAAGAGGGGGAGTGATTTATAGCGATGAGTGGCACAACGGTTCCGCATTGACCACAGGAGAGTTGGTAGTTTCCTGGAGCGTTTCCAGGCTACCGGAATCAATCAAGACAGACCTAGCAATGGTGCTCGACGTTTTACAAATAACACAGTCAGCCGGTGTATTGTCAAAACAACATTGGAGAAATTGCTTGTCTACCGTTACCAATTCGATGAACTGCCAAGGAAGAGGTGGAAATGTGAGTGAACGCACAGTTCGGCGAGACAGTCCATACTGAACCATTGGAAATAAATGGGTAAGAGTGTTTTGTTACAATTAACAGTAACGCCATCAGTGAAATTTCTTATCTTTTTTTTGTTTTTTTTTATGTGATTTAGCAGCATATTGAAGTATCTGTGAGCAAAATGTGAACTTGATCTGGCCATTTTATTGAGGGATTCTGATTCATTTTGTAGACGGGGAGTTTCCTCTGCCGCTTTGAAGATCTTCGATTGCCTCGCTTTTTGAGTATGAGAGTTTCCTTTCTAAGTTACATCATCGACACTTTGAAGCGATCTTGTCTACCACTTCCCATTTGCTTTATCTTTACTGTACATGTAGGGTTTATGGTGAAGCAACTTCAAGTAGCCCCATTATACATTGACACATATCGCGATGTTGATCGCTATCAGTGCCACAGCAATTACAATTAGGATTTCCGCTGTCATTGACTTTTATGGGCTGTGTTCTCGCCTGCGTGTGAAAATCCGCACAGCAGCTGTAACTGGCCTCGAGCTCATTAATTTGTCTACGTAAACGTGATAACAAGGGAAAGGACGGGGCCTGGAGCTTTACTTTTCATATAGACCGACCTGCACCGCAACAGACCGCACTCTTATTCCTGGTGAAATTCGGCCATAAACCATCTTGCTCTCTATTTTATCACTACATGTTTTATTGTCCACAGCATCAACTATAGGCAACGCAATTAATCACAGCTGCGCAGGAGTGGATGATGCGCACAAAGATAGTGATGAAATAACAGGCCAAACGTTTTTTACTGCATTTCAAAGTAGGTCCATTGAATTTGAGGTAATCCCAGTTTTGAAATGCAGAGGATTTTTTTTTGGGNGGGAGTAGGGGAGTTTGGGGGTGGGGAGTGAAGAACATTAACGGTAATATTTTGATAATCAGATAAAGTCGACTTCTCTTAATCGCAACTCCTCGAAAGTATGGACAAATTGCGATTAGAAGGGGTTACGATTATCCAATGATGTGGAAACATTTCGCAGTTTATCATCGGAAAAGGAATGTCATGACTGAGCGGAAATTGGGGTTATGCGAATGGACTATATTCTCTTGTACTTCTTTTTTCAAGTTAGCAGGAATTTTACCGGTTGTTTTCAATGCGGGGCACGCGATGGCTGCGGCAAGCAGAAAAGAACCTGCTAAATAGTGCAATACTTTTCTGCATTGTATAGTTGAGTGCTGGTAGCCAATAACAACAACAAATAACGACACCGAGTGGTTTTGGAGTGTATAATGCAAACACAGAATAAAGAACCCATGAATACTGGTCATTTGACATTAATGTACATGTACATTGTACACATCGGTGCTTCTTTCCTCTTTTGAGACTGATTCAGTTTTTTCAATAAACACGGGAGTGACAAGGGCACTTCCACACTACTGAAAAGATCTTTCAAAAGAATTAAGAGCCCTCCACGTCTGACGACAGAAATCTAAGATGTGGTACTCCTTTGATGGAGATCGAAGTTCAGATCTACGTTAATGTGTGACGGAATTTGCCGACTATGCTCTCCTTTCCGAGGAGGAACATGCGGTTGTAGGAAGAGTAGGGGAGGAAGGGCCTGAGCGCAATTTCAGGAAAGGGAAGAGAAAATGAGAAAGAGTGGAGAGGAAGAGGAAGAGGGAGAAGAACTGCCAAATTTTACTCCGCCCTTGGGCGCATGATAATCGTGTCCCACCACTGAGGGTTTATCTTTGTATTCTCAAATTTCCCCNNCCCCCACCCCTTCGCTACATATGACGCATGCGTACGCCCTAACCCTTCCGTCCAAATATTATAATTAATAATAAAAAGACTCTACAGAAAGGACAAAACCAAGGTTTGTTGTCAAAAATATTGTGCCCATGACAATCATGCCAACTCTTATGGTAATGGCGGCCATATTTGTCCACTAACTAGCTTGAACACGAGCTAGATGAGATGACCACAGAAGGAGGACGATTCAGTATTCAGAATTAAGTAATCTGTCTTACATTACAAGAATTTCTTTATGATCTGAAACAATCACTTCTGTAGATAACCTTAACCTGTACCCATAAGCCGCAATGCCCTTTCTGAGAAAGGTATGAAAAGCAAAACTGCTGCAGTCTATTCAAATCTTTTGTGCGCTTAAGGTCATCGATCGTATATTATTATCCAGCAACTCACTTATGGAATGGATAATCCTGTGCATGGCTTAGTATTCTAATATTTACACATTTACAAGGTGTGCAGATCTACACACTGTTGCACTACATTCGCTCTCGGGTGTCAAGGTGGGCTATCAAACAAGGCGTTTATTTGCTCATTGTCTCTACTTATTTCATTTCATCATTGTGTGGAGATACAATGCGGAAAAAGGCCAGTCTCTCTTTCCTTTCACTCACTCGACCGAGACACACAAGTGTCTGTGCTGACTGAAAGGGCACTTCTTGGCATCCCCTGAAGTGGACCTCTCCTTGTACCACCGTCAGAGCTCAAGACTGCTCACCGACCTCCTCGATTCAGCCCAAAGTTCGTGTTACTAAGTGCTCAACCAATACATCTCATGCATATAGCACAAGTGGAGCAGTCAGTTATACAGATGTACAGTCACAATGGCACGCCCATCCATGGGCGAAGATATCGAGGAGGGACACTCCGATATACTCCTCCACTCTTAAACTATTCAAACCCTCTGAAGAATCTGATTATCGAGAGTCATGACATTGACTAGCTCCTGTCTTTCCCAGCCCCTCCTTTTGTCCTGGCTTATTATATCTAAAGGCATGAGGATTTTAATGTGTTTTTTCACTGTTGGCTGTTTTCACTGTTTTACACTCCTCATTAACCCATCCAGGGGTTTCACGCCAAATACTTTCCACATAGACTATATTGGTTAACCGTCCCTCCTAATTCTGACACATAGAATAATGCCCCAAAGCAATTAGATTTTGAGAACTTTGGCAGTGAATCAGGCTACTTAATATTTTAGGCCTTTGCACACAGTAAGCAGGGTAACCTTACCCACCCAGCAACAACCACAAAGTTTATATATGTGAGTGACTAACCCTCGCCTATTCTAAATCTACAAAACTTTTTGCACCTATCTAAGCCTTTGAAATTTAAATTCCCCCCCCCCCCCCCNCCTTTCATGGCCAAATTTCTAAATTTTATTGGGACTCTTTAAAATTGCGTACTTTTATGCCCGGTACTGTTGGCATCTTCATTTCTTAACCCTCCTCCTCCTTCCCTCTTTGAAGCATGTTTCCACCTCTTTATGAGAGATGCCTCGTTAACCTATGCACAAGCATACACTAAGCCTCAAGAGGTATTGTGTTACATTTTCGATCCGCCCTCGTCACCGTAGCTTGCTGGTCTTTTTGAAAAAGGGGTCTGGTCTATATCAGACCCGTGATACACTGATACAGTTTTCTCCGCTTAATCGCAATTTTTTTTACAATCACAGCATGTCTTTGATAATAGGATGCTTTGGGCTTTTTTAAATTTTATTTCTAAGTCACTGGTTAACTGCAACTTGTTTTTGTTTTTTTAAGTCACTGGTTAACTGCAACTCCCTTTTATGTAGCTTGTGCCGTGCCCCTGGCCAGTTGCAATTATACGGAAACGATTGTACCTAGACAATCTAGAGTAGGCACTTCACATGAGCTATCACAACTCACTCTTCATTCGCTTATTCTTTCAATTATTTATTCGTTTATTTATTCAATAATTGTTTCCTTCTTGCAGATTCATGGAATTCATTAATTTATTTATTTATTTGGTCGTTCGTTTGTTCATTCATTTATTCGTTCATCTGTCCATCCATCCATCCATCCATCCATCCATCCATCCATCCATCCATCCATCCATCCATCCATCCATCCATCCATCCATCCATCCATCCAGCCAGCCAGCCAGCCATTCAGCCATCGATCGATCCATCAATCGATCGATCGATCGATCGATCGATCCATCCATCCATCCATCCATCCATGCATCCATCCATCCATCCATCCATCCATCCATCCATCCATCCATCCATCCGTGTTTATTTGCATTGTAACATTTTGTCTTTGAAAAGAATGTTGGTGTTGAGGTGAGCTGTCTGCATTTCGATGATTCACTGTGTCTTTGATCGGTTTATTTATAGAAAAGGAGGCCATAAATCGAGCCTGCAGGCTGCAGGAATGTAGTTTTGTCTGAGTTGAGAGATTCCGTTGTTCAGCCACGAGCATTATTCTCGTAGCTGTACACTTGAGAGCAGTTGGAAATTGTGCCGGGGTGGGATTATCGGTCCTGAATTGGCGCATTAGGACGTTCATGAGGCATAGCTGTAAATGGCTTAACGGATAGTGTGCCCTCTCTCGCAATGTTCGGAAATAAAGATGGGGAAAAATAACATTCCAAACTTAATGGCTTCCATCTGAGACCATGTCCAGCCTTTGAACCGTTTCAACTGGAGGCTCATGTAAACTTTCGATTAATCTTGGTGACAAAGGAATAAATAAACTGCGTTGAAAAAAAAATCCTCTTGGCCGAGACATGAAATGTCGAGTGCCGTGACAAGGATGAAAAAGCTTTTCTTCCTACCTTTTTCCCCTTCTTCCCCTCCCCCTCCCCTCGCTCCCACCACTCCGGGCTCCTTCCCCTCTCTTTCGAGCCAATTGTCACACGAAGTCTTTGCCTATGTCCAGCACAGTTTAATAAGATAGCTTCCCCCTCCCCCTCCCCAATTTCTGTTTTTTTTCTCTGCCTTCAAGCCTGTTGTTAAACCGAATCTTCGTTTATGTCGAACGCAATGTGGTCACGTCCTGCTGGGACTGAGGAAGTAAAGGTTAGGAATCCACAGTGATGAAAATATCACGAGAGCTCACAATACTGGCACTCTTGCCAGAGGGCGGGGTCTACTTTATAAGCACATGATATTTCCAGGCTCCCACATGAAAAGGTCAGGAGAAAGAACCGCGCAGAAAGGCTGTGCTAATGTAGAGTGTTTCTGTTGTGAAGTTGTGAACCGATTCGCCTTGTCATCAATTATTCAACACAATTCTATTTTCCTGCAGTCTCTTCTGTATTGATTATATGGATGGCCAGTCTAGCTTACTTTCTGTCGACAAATACTGCCCCTTTTGGCTTTGCAAGTTGTGAATCAAAGTCCCGTAGGCGTCGAGAATGGGTTCTTTCACACACCGGCGTTGTGCGGGTTTCAAGGAGCTGAGAAAGTTTAGAAGCTTGTGCTCTGCTAATGGTTTAACAATTTGAACAGTATGTGAGTATTATTTTAGGCATACTTATTCGATCCTTATATTTAATGCTCTTAGAAGCGGTTTCCCAATTCGACGAAAATATTATGTGTGCTGATGTAATATTACTTTTCTGATACCAAAATTACTAGCACAGTAATTCAGCTGAGTCAGGGAACAACTGACTGTCACAGTTTGATCTATACCAACACTATTTAGGCCTATTTGTCTTCGGTGTCACTGTCCACTGTCCAGTTGGCTATTGACACCCATTCGAACAGTTCAAAATGATCTGCTGAGAAGTTTTAATTCATCGTCGGGTCGTCGTTGAATAGAAGATGACTGCTAGTTTCGTGTACAAGTAAATTTTTTTTCATAATAAAGGTCTTGATTTCTAAATTCGCGCGCTCTGTGACTGGGCGAGCCAAAAAGGACTTTCTGACCACCATTTTCATTGGACGAGCAGCTGTTGCTTAGCGCCATGAAGCACACGGATCCGTTCAATAAGTTATGACCTTATCTCTACACTACTTATTGTTTTACCCGTTATCTCTCTGGGTCTCTCCTCCATTGTGCGGGCTCCTGGAGGGATGTGACAGTTTGTGACAAGCTAGCGGTTTGTATAGGGCAAACATATTGCTTAGAGACAAACACTGGCCAGTGAACAGGTATGTATGCTTGTAATAATACATGTAAATAATTTACAGCGGGACCTCATGCTACTCTTATAGGAATAGCTTATATACCATCGAGTCTGTGAAGTCATCCAGTTCGCGAGTATCCAAGTTCCTGGGTTTCTATGTTGTGAGATGTAACTAAAAATAAGCTGCTTCACGAGTTTTCCTCTTTCCAAAGACACGTTTATTGCAGCTTTAGAATACACAAAGAAGGTGCCGGGCCAGATTTCTGCTATTTTGAC
>JAWQUT010000007.1:5104541-5119324 GCA_033807755.1 Ellobium chinense | reverse complement strand
CACACACACACACACACACAAAACCACCACCACCACCATACATACACCTGATGGCCAGATACAGATGTGGTCCAAAGTGATTATGAATGAATTCGCTTTTTATCAGTGAATGGGGAAATGAAATCGTTGGCTTTAAATACGTGAAGCAAAGTTCAAATGGTGAAATGGGTTGAATGTTAAGGATAATGAAACTGGAGTGAAAATTTAGCTGTTTAAACAAAATTTCTGTACAGGAAAATTCCCCAGGGATTGTGGGTTTCTCGACGTCAACCACTCTGTATTACAATACATTCATAGCCTTGTGCAGACTGAGAAGCTGAGAGATTTAAGACAGGGCATGACTGCATCATTGAAATGTTATAATTTGCAATCAGTCCTTGCCATCGAGAATATAAGGTAAGAGAGTTTTAATTCCCATTTTGCTCGTAAAATTTCACATGCAACGAATGCTAATTTTTATTTTTAGAAAAAAAAAAGGGAAAGTGCCTTAATGAATGAAATTAGAAAGAGGTCGAAGCTGAATGACTTCTCACTGATCTCATCAGTCCAGTTCATGACTGTACTCCTGCTGAGTAGTAGATGTTAAAAAGGATAAAAAATACGGCAACTTTCAGCGTTTCAGTAATGAAAGCGTCAAATTTACATAGAGTCAATACGGCATTCAACGGGGCTATACAATACAGTGCGCTATAGGGCATGCACTCTGAGAGTTAATTAGAAGTCGAGCAATTAGCAAAAGCAAACATCGTTAAAAGTAAATAAGAAATGGAAATGAGGAGCACCGTAACTCTGGCTGAAGTCTTAACTCGTCAACGTAATTATACGATGCAGTCAGGCAAAATAAGTCTTAAGTCGCTAGGGATTGATCAGAATTATATAACATATACACTAGATGTAGGAGACGTAAGGTACTTTTGGCCCAACTGACTTATAGCGGCAAAGCGTTTCCTAAAGTATCAAAGAAATAAAAAGACTCTTTGAAGGGTATTCAGGGGCGGGGGAGTAGGGTTCCCACCCGATATTATAGGAGTTAAAGGGGAAGGGGTTCAAGGGGAAACTTTCCTCTTCCAAAAAAGTGGTTTCGGAAATTTCAGTACCTATAGTATTATTATAAAGTATATTGCAGGTGCAACTACTTTCCTCGTCGTTAAAGATCAGTTTTACCGTCTTACCGTACTTTTTCCCCCTTAGTTTCCAGAAAGTTAATGCTTAGCTGGTGAATATGCACATCTATGAACTCATAACATCAACACGGTAGGCCTGACCTTATTTCTTTATTTTGGCACCGGCTGTCTTGCAGGTAAGGATGTACATTGCAATTACAGCTGATACCGACTTAACACTCATGTCACCTGAGACGTCTCATATATCGTCCATGTTGACAAATATTGTGGACGATCATTTTTCTATAAAGAGGTCAAATGCAGATTAGGTATCATTTTCTTCAAAACTTTCAGCCCATGCTGACGACAATATCATAATTCATTCTCAAGCTTAAACACGATTTCATTCACGCTAGACTAGATCTAACTAGGAAGTCGATGCAATCCCTTTTTTATCCTTTTAGTTAGTGTTCTGCTTTCCAAGCTCAATATCCATCTAGCTAAATAACTGAACACATTGTTACACCGTGTTTCAACTGATAAGAGTTACCGAGGTACAAAGTATTCATGGACATCACAGTCAACTTTCAGTGATACAAAATGTAAAGAGTTGATAAAATCTGCAATAATTAATAGAGATCTAAACTAGTGCTTTCTCTGTTAACATTTATTGTTGTATGAGATAATGAGAAAGAGAAACCTCCTGAGTGTTCATGTTTTATTGATGGATCCCAGTCTCGACAAAGACCGAAGCTCGCATCACTCGGAGGAGCCTCTATTGTGATCAGTCTATTAAATAAAAACTTTGGCGAGGATTCTTTCTGTCCCCACCTTTGCTGCTCATAATCCCTATTTATTCTCCTTCCTTCATACCCCTCTCTTTAAACCAATATAGAAAGACACGGCTTTACACAGATATTATTTTAAATGACCGTTTTGTGTCCTGTTTTAAATATAATCTTTTTCAAATCTCCCTTTCTTTTCCTCCTCCTCTATCTCTCTGTCTCAGGCTCTCTCTCTCTCTCTCTCTCTCTTTCTCTGTCTCAGTCTCTCTCTCTGTCTCTCTCTCTCTCTCTCACTCACATTATACACATACACACACACGCACACACACACACACACAAACACACACACGAATACACACACACATATACACAGAAACAAACAAACACAGACACACACACACACACACACACACACACACACACACAAATACACACATTTGCAAATTATTTCTTGCAAACCTCTCGTACACAATGTCAAAGAAAAAAGTTGTTTACTATATTAATCTTTCACATACCAGTGAAACAACATAATAGTAATTTTATTCAATCCTTCATAAACAAAGACGGGAAAATAGAATGCTAGCAGAGGCGGATAACATCTGATACGAGGAGGACATGAATGTGTACCTCGGCACAGACTTGAGAAAGGCGGAAACGTAGTAAAATAATGATTCCGATCTCTTCATCAGCATTCAAACTTTCATCTATTCCACATTTCTAAATTAAATTTACCCCCATCGTGGCTTGTATATGTGACAGATTCACCGTATAAAAGCGGCAGAATCCCGTTGTGCATTGACTTCGCGTCGTAATATGTCGAAACACCACCTGATTTTATATCATAGACAACAGTGAGAGAATAGGCTTTAATGGAATAGAAATCAAGAATGCCCAACCTAGCCTCGTGAGAATTCTGAGAAACTTGTTCATTTCCGGAAAAGACACGAGAGACGCCTCCCGGAAACACTGCACACATTGCCAAGTTCCGATGGACCCCGTATTCTGATGGGCAGCTCAGCCTCTAGAGTGGATGAAATTACTACACCGGCTGAACTCTTTGATGAAACTATAGACACGGTCTTGATGCCATAATGTTTTAGGCACACGATGGCAAAAATAGCCAGTGACTAGCGAATTTCGGCACCTCCGAACGAGAAGACGGCGCCTCGCCACTGTTCCTGGTCACCACGAGAACACGTCATACGGAACACAACGCCACGCTAAACAGATTGCGACTGGCTGTCTGGTGTGTAGACCTACTTGCTAATTCCAACAACGTATAAATTTGCTATGGCTCTCGTGTTTTAAATTTTGTGATGAACGGGCTGTAAATCATATTTTGTCATGTCATCCCCGTGTCCCAAAAATGTGGATGTGTTTGTGTCAATGGGTGTGCGTGTGTCACGTCGGGCCACAGTTTGGGATGACACTGCAGACAATCCGGCCCGGGCAGGGAATGCAGACAGGAACAGGCCCAGCCAGAAACAGACACAAAGGACAGCAGGGTTTTGTTTTTTTTAATTTTGTATTTCCCAAAAAAGAAAAAAAAAAGACCAGTTGCACTTTGAAAGACATTTCATCACTTTTGAAAACCCACTTATTTTCCACAATATATTTAATGCCGCCCCNCCCCCCCCCCCCCAAAAAAAAAAAAACAACAAAAACCAACAAAACCACACACACATACAGAGACACACACACACGAACACACAACACACACACACACACATATATTTTGTCATGTATTTTGTCATATATATATATNATATATATATATATCGATATTCCAACAAATTTCACCGAATTCTTTTTTTTTTTGCTGTAGTAATATAGACCAATTTAGAAGCTCAGAGGATCAATTTTCCACAATCTCATTCTTGTGATGTTTTCGAGTTCTTGAATAAACTTTGATACGAAACGAAATCCAGGGTCTCAAGATTAGATAGGAAACATTATTAGGGTCTTTGGATTAGAACAGCGTAACGATCAGCATCTGCCTCTTTTTCACGAAATGAGGTTGATGGCTTTAGGTTTGTTGCTGTTTTGTGTTTTTTAATTTACTATTAATAGACTGCTTTGCAATATATAAGAGTATATTAGCTTAATATTCTTATCCAGAATTCATTATATCTCAAGAATTAGAGAACTGCACTTGTGTTTTAATTCTTAAAATAAATGATTTCGCCGTATCAGCGTCAAGTGCCAACCAGTCGCAATTTATGCTAAGATTATTTTTTTGTTTCTTTAATTCGAAATGAAATTTCTGGCATGGAAAAAAAAGGTCATTTTGGTAGTTAAATCCAACACGGTGCGAGATTAAATTCCACAAATAAAACACCAAATTTATGGAGTAGTGTTTTAGCAAATGAGTGGTGTGTCGGCCCTTTACTAGACGTGGAGACTAAACTGTACGCACTTTCTGCTGAATACCTCTCTGCTGCACCTCTGGTTTGTAACAGATGTTAGGTCTACCACTTTTCATGCGCTTCGTGTTACCCTTGCCTAGCCCTAATATAGAATTCATACTAAATCTTGCAAAAACTTAAAGAGGCGAGATCCCTATCAACATTATAAATGCTAAGGGCTTCTTTTGCAACAAAGTTGCGGACAAGACAGACCGGTGACAGGTCGATACGTGGAAGACGCTCGTAAAAATTGGACTTGAGGTTAACTTGTAGAAATGGCCAGTGAGCTAAATAATTCTGACAGAATAATATGTTGTTGACAAAGTCTTGCTACGCATAAAGTGATCAGACTGGTTACATGAAGTTTCTCAACTGTAAACACTCTCGGAAGGGCTTTATACGAAACATCTGTATACGGAACTATGGCTATTTCGAGACACAAGCAAGCCTTAAACTGATAGTTTCGTAGATCTATTGTACGGCAACTACAAAATATGCATATACAAGTATTAAGTAGAATAAATTATATCAGCCTCACGCCGTATCTTGCAATGTATACATGTATATATACAGTACATACTGTATAACTCACGCCTTCACGCACACTGAACAGAGTACGTAAACAGTGCAGTTTATTTTAACTAACGCGCAAAGAGAGAAAATATATAGGGTATAGTACAAGATGGAAAGAGAGTACTCAGTAACAGAAGTGAGGAGTGAGTGGAACAAACAGATGCTCACAAGGAGGGTATGATAAAGCGCGAAGTGTTCAAGAAGACAAAAGCAGAGAAAATGGAAGAAGGAAAACTGATGTGGTGGAAAGCGAACTCGCGATCTCTGTGTTGGCACCTACCGCCTCGCCGTCAGCTCGGAATTACTTAGACTTTTATAGATAGCCATGATTTTTTTCAGTACATCTTTACCGGACTCTAGACCTAGATATACAGTATCTACTTGCTTCATACTCACGTTTCAACAGAAAAAAAAAAGGTTAATAGGACTAGGTCCCCTGCTCACTCCTCCTCAAGCGTTACAGTGAGGCATGATACGTGACATCCAATGTTACCCACTGATTTTCTTTTCATATTATGTGATATGTGAGGGGTGAGGTGTGAGTTCCTATGTAAACTCCGCCTTTACGAAAAATTCGAGCATATCTCATGAATTATGTGAATTTTGAGTACATTTTGAAAGCACAAAAGATACAAAAAAAAAACCCACCAAACTGATGACATTTGTTTGTAATCAAATGGTGATGTTGACACACACATATAGTTTACAAAGGATCGCTTAGCTGGCTTTGTCATCTGTTTATGAGCCTATGTCCTGGTAATCTTACATTGTTCACCACGTTCTTTGGCTGCGACCGGTACTTACAAGTTATTAATCTTTCCTTATTTTAAGATCATTTTATCTGGCCATTGCTAAGCCCGGAACGTGAATAAGTGTGTCAGTTTACATTCGTTTTTTTTTAACTTAGTAGCGTAAAGATATTTTTAGGATTTATTATACCCTCAAGCCACTTTATAAACCAAATAGAAAAGCGAATTCGCCTACTTGTACATCCTTTTGTCTTTAATGATCATATCTGCTCGTGTACATCCGCGTCTATTAACACAGACACTGCCAAAGCGAAGGAAAAAAGCCCAAGAATTTAATTATAACGGAAGCTTATATATACAAGTTTGGCATACAAGTTACTTCATAGGAAAATGAATCTATTAACTGTGTTGTTTATGGACATTTAAAATAACCCTTTTATACTCTATCAAGTTTGATAGTTTTTTGGGGTTGTTTTTTTTTCACGGGACAGCTTCTTTTAAGCAATTACTCTTATATAGTTCAGGGTAATTCAAACCTTCTAGGAAGGCAAACGGCAATGTCATTAAATCTCTCTTTTGTGAATTGTCTTGTCCTCTTCCTAAAACTGAACAGCCGTAATCAGGTCTGGTCTTTGTGCATGCTGAGATCATACCACTTTACAAGTTTCCAGCAATTTTCCTATTTGAGAACTTGCGCAATAACGACTGGATTCTTATCAAAGTAAGAATTACTGTAACTGCAAATTAAACGCTACCAAGGATGCACTAATTGCAATTCTTGCGATGGTAAGAGATCTCATCGTTGATGCGCAAGCTCTAAAATACTTCAGTAACGAAATTAAAGCTTGCAACGGGACATTTCCCTGTCAGGCTCATTTGGCAGACAAAGGGTCTTCTCAAAAGTGGCAATGGATCCCAATAATAAAATGGCATAATGATTTATGTGCTGCACAACTCTCTGTGTGTGTGTGTGTGTGTGTGTGTGTGTGTGTGTGTGTGTGTGTGTGTGTGTGCGCGCGCGCCCTGATGGTACCTAACACGATGTGCATTAATCCCAAATTTGTTAAAGAGACACGAGTGAAATATCCTCTTATTTCAAGCGACAAGATTCCCCAAAATGCTACAAAACTGCAGATACAGCGCTGAAACGTTTGCATTAAATGTCTTGTCTTTCAGACTGCATTAAATTCATTCATTGTTAAGGTTGAAGTTTTGCTCGCTCATGAAATTTAGCTTTGGTCCGTATTAACAGTCCAGTTCACACTGCATCTTAGAACCAGTGTGTGGGGTTAATGACACAGTTCCATTATGTTACATGTCTTTCCAGTTAGTGTTTAGTCTCAATTCCATATATAATAATATTTCAACACTGGTGCAAACATAATGATGTAGGTTTACATCTGATGAGATACAAATATCGTTACGCTCATTTCACATTTACATTTTTTTTTTTTGAGATATTGAGAAATTGAGCGTTTTCAACCTGTTGCTCAAAGCAAAACGATGAGCCAGATGTGAGCTAGCATGTAAAATTGGAATATAATAACAAGTCAAAACTCTACATTGTTTTAATAGGAAACAGAAGGTAAATGGAAAATCCTTGTATTATACAACTCTAATCATCAACAAAATGACTTAGGCAAATGTGGAATGAGCGTGGCGATATGTAAATCAATAGACGGCGTCAGATGATCTAGGTGTAAATCCATAATGTACTTGATATGAATATTTTATGACAGTCTGGGTCATTGTGCATCTCTGCAATCCCTGTGTGTAAAATGATGCACAATCCATGTTCACGGATGCAATTCCACGTGAATTCGCTGATGCAAAATCTGAAGAGCGGCCAAAAAGCTAATAGTTTCACTTAACCAGTTTAAATCTGGTTTTTCACTATATCTTTCTCTTTAACTTGGATACACAGTGTTTTGTGGGGAATTCTATTTTTGTATTTTACCGACATTTCCTGCAGCTTACATCAGCAGGCAAGCTCCACACACCACCTGGACAACGCCTTTGCTTCCCACGACTCATAAATGTAGTACGGCCAATGACTTCAGTATTCAGGATAGGGTCAGATGGTTTGATAGCTGTTTATAGAGAAATAATATAGCCTCCCTTAACCGTAGTGATCTCCGCTTCAACAATAGCTTGATAAAATGAGAAACCGGAGTTTTACCAGATATGACCCGATACTAGATACACGATGTGGTCCTACTATATTATTAAGTTTTGACACACTGTCAATCGTAGACTAATCGACAGGCCTCCCTCGACGTTGACGTTAGCGTGACTCTCTTCCCTATTTCTATTTATAGTCTGGTGATGCCTAACTGTGGTCACTGGCTAGTTCTAGACGTTGTTCATTACATCACACCAGCTTGCAATGTCTTCCTCCACAACTTTGAAGTAACCATTTTAATGTTGATTTAATATTTTCGTTCATGGAGAAGCTGTCAGTTGATATCGCTTTGAGCACATCGAATAAGCCAGTGTGTGTTGTCCGTGTACTTAGAATGTTAAAACTTCAATGACATTTTCTACACTATAGACTACATTACAGACGATTTCACATAATCACAATACGTGCAATCGCAATCTTCACCCAGTTATAACGTAATTTTTCACACAACATAGCGCCATATATTTTCTTTTTCTGCATGGAAGTCACAGGATAAATTGATTGGAGTTATTTATATGCTTCCGAGCTTTTATGAAGTTACGATTAAACGAAGTTTCTGTATAATTCCCATTGTGCTTATCTAAAACCGTGAACTCCATCTAATCGCAGCTCTCCATAAGCATGGAAAAGATCGTGACTGTACAATTACTTTTAAATGTAGCATTTTGTAATGCAAGAAAATGATGCGATTAAGCGAAAGTTGCGATTATTCGGATTGCGATGACATTGAGTCGGCTGTATCTTCATGCAGGCGCAGTCTTTCATGTAAAAGATGCGCATACACGAGTGACTCATAAGTGGTGAAAGAGTACACTACTTCATATAGGTGGAGATCTTCATAGTCTCAAGATACGGCTCAAGGGGACAACGACAATCCTTTACTCTAGTCTGCTGTTAATATGTAGTTTTAGCTTCGGCTACACCTACATTTTTTTGAAGTAAATCTTGCAAATTATTCAGTCTTTATCAAGACCATTCCTATCTGTTAATGTAATGATATTTATTAAAGGAATAAATTAAAATGGGTGGGAGTTTCTAATTGTTTTTCCTCTTGGAAAACGTAATCTGTTCATTCTTCGGCTTTGAAACAATAGTCCGCTCGATTTACCGTCCTTTTCATAAACTAGCAATAACGTCTATTCTTCGGATAGGCTTGCCATGCATATTTGTGATACAGAGAAAAGGTCTGTTCTCGACAGACAAAAAAACCTGCAACGACCGTGAACTCTATCATGGGAAGCAACTCTATGTTTTGTTTCGGCAAATTCAAAATGAAAACATCTCTTTAGCTATATTATACTACTTATTATAGGACTAGTTGAGGTTACCTGGCTCTGGCTTACTCACTCACATGCACATAAAACATCGCGATTTAATTTATTTGTCAGATGAACACCCCCCTCTCCCCCTTCCACAAAAAAAGGTAGCCCAACAAAAGGATTTTGCCCCCAAGGAAAAGATGGGAGCCTGGTAACTACCCTCTCAATATTTAGTCATCCTGTCCAAGTCGGAATCATTAAGGCAATGTAATTATTATCATTAGTGATATTATTATTATTATCATTGCAAATAAAAGCTTCCGATCTTGAACTCCCAGCGATCCCGTTACAAAGCTCCATTCGTTTCCTTCATATTAAATTTGCTTCACGATCTCGAATTTTCAAGCCGGTCTCTTGGAAGTCGAGATTCTGATGTTCTATATTGTATGTGGTTCCCACTTGAAGGAAAATATGGGTCACTTGTATTGTCGTCGTTATTTCATGAAGAATAGAATGTACAGATCAATAATCACCATTAGCAACAAGCTTCATTTATTGTGTGTCCATGTCAAGTTTGACTTGACAGCTTGTAGACTGCGAGCCACGGAAATAAAGTGACGGATATGATTTCCGCTCACGCGAAGCTTAACCGGTGGGTTTATTCGTGAACTTTCAAGTATCGCAATACTCACTATCCCATTTCGATTCTGATACTCAGTACAAGGAAGACCAAAGAATCGCTTAACAGCTCGGATATCTTTGCGGTACTCGCTTTGACCTGGCAAAGGGGATCGAAAGTAAAAGGGATTGAAATTACTCTCCAAACGGTTCTAATTGTAGGTCACTGTAGCTGGCTTAAGTGTTTGGGTGAGACAAAGCACGCTATAGCAAACATCTAACCAGAGCTTGAAGGGTTTTGTGTACACTGTTTTATTGACCTATTATTTTCAAATTCGATAATCTTACGGACCATTCAAAACCGTTGACACCTTTGGTATAATTTCGATATAGTATCGAACATACAGGGCTAGAGTTTCGACACGTCTTTAAAAGCTCTGGATATCGAAAGTATCAAAAAACGATGTTGTCCGACGATGGTCGAAAGTTCAGCAACCTGGCGCCTTCCAATCGTTATGGACAACCGGATATGTGTGCGTGACGTAGTTTGTTGCCGGTTAGGCAATTAGATGTATGGTCTTTGGAGCATTTCAATTTTACAGATTTAAAATGTAATTGAGTCACTAATGAGTCATATGGATGTATCGAACATACAGGGCTAGAGTTTCGACACGTCTTTAAAAGCTCTGGATATCGAAAGTATCAAAAAACGATGTTGTCCGACGATGGTCGAAAGTTCATATTTGTATTTGTATGTTTCAGAAAGAGATGTGTTAAACAATAAGCTAAACTTCAAATTACTCCATGATCTAGTTACAGCTGTGTGCTTTGTTACCATTCTACCATTGCACGGACATACCTATCTTGAGTGCTCATACACAAGGAGGTGAATTTCAACAGGATGTCTGTTTGGTTGTTTGTTAGTTCTTTGTCAGTAGTGGTTGAAATCTACTACGTCTTGCTATACGAAGACTGTAGTCTTTACACTTGTGACCAAGTTCATATTTGTAGCACAAAATACAAGGCACCAATTAGTGAAATTCAACAAATTCAAATTTCAGCCCATTTAACAATTTCTTAACAAACGTATATAGAAATAAAGTCAGTAAAGTTTGTGTTCTTTCATAACAGCTACAAGAAGTCCGGATTGCTAGTTGCGACATAAGACTCTTTATTCGTCTTCGTCACAAAATTTGAGATGTATCATTTAACGGGGTTGATGTAACGAGTAAAATGTAACGCCTCTACGAGTACTCGTTACAGTTTTCGAGTAACAATTGCTTACTCGTTACAAGCTTCAAATAAAGTAACGAAAAAGTAGGCCTCCTCGTTACCGAATTTTTGTGTAACAATTACAAAATTACTCGTTACTTTTGTGTGCGTGCGGGTGTGTGTGTGTGTCTATGTCACGCGCTTGCTTGACGGCCCGAAATGAATTTTCTGGGAGAACAAAGAAATCAAAGCAATCCGATGTCGGGCGCAAGCTCCTCCGCCTGACCACGTGCACATGTGCAAAGCTAAACGGGTCATGATTCGATCAAGTTCACGTTAACTGATCTAAGTTCAAGATCTGAGCTAAAGAGCTATTTAAGGTGAACTGATCTTGATCTGAACTATATTAATTTTTGCTGTTTGATCTGAACTTGATCTGATCTGTAATTTTCTACCTATCTTTCAGTTCAGTTCACAACTTTAAGTCAACCTAAAAACTCAAAACCGAATGTCATTTTTCTTTTTTTTTTAAGCGGAGCGAGTGAAAACAGAGCGGCTATAAAGTGGTCCAAGCTGTCTCTCATCCTCTCTGAAAACGATTTCTGACACACGAAAGCAAATATTGCACGGACATACCTATCTTGAGTGCTCATACACAAGGAGGTGAATTTCAACAGGATGTCTATTATTTTGGTTGTTTGTTGTTTGTTTGTCAGTAGTGGTTGAAATCTACTACGTCTTGCTCTACGAAGACTGTAGTCTTTACACTTGTGACCAACGTCTTCTTTTCATTAACTGATCAGTTTTAAATGGAAATTAAGTAGGATAAAGTGGAAAGTGCTCAAGAAGACAGATGCAAAGAGAAAGTGAAAGAAGGAAAGAAAGTGATGTGGTGGGAATCGAACCCGCGACCTCTGCGTCGGCACCCATCGCCTTGCCGTCAGTTCGGAATCAGGTAGACGTCTATACACGACCCCGCCGCCACTCCAAAAAAAAGTGGCTTAGTGGCCGGTGTCTTTCCCGAAGCCGAACAGAAGACTAGCAGTCATAGCGCTAAGCACGAGACTCACACACACCACAAGCTCTCCCGCCCCCCTCTTCAACCAAAGGCCGTTAGGCTTCATTTGGTAACTCAGCAAGACAAACACTCAGACGTACACACACCATTAAACATAGTGAACAAGACAGGGTCGTTTCATTTAGTGGTGACATAAGTGTAATAATACAAGGATGAAACGGAGCACTGGCTTATAGAAATCAAGTAGGATAAAGTGTAAAGTGCTCAAGAAGACAAATGCAGAGAGAAAATGAAAGAAGGAAAGAAAGTGATGTGGTGGGAATCGAACCCGCGACCTCTGCGTCGGCACCCATCGCCTTGCCGTCAGTTCGGAATTAGGTAGACGTCTATACACGACCACGCCGCCACTCCAAAAAAGTGGCTTAGTGGCCGGGGTCTTTCCCGAAGCCGAACAGAAGACTAGCAGTCATAGCGCTAAGCACGAGACTCACACACATCACAAGCTCACCCGCCCCCCTCTTCAACCAAAGGCCGTTAGGCTTCATTTGGTAACTCAGCAAGACAAACACACAGATAGATGTACACACAACATTAAATATAGTGAACAAGACAGGGTCGTTTCATTTAGTGGTGACATAGGTGTAACACAAGGTTGAAACGGAGCTAAGTAATAGAAATAAAGTAGGATAAAGTGGAAAGTGCTCGCGTGTAAGGGAGGGGATGAGAGGGGCGACCTTATCTGCGTTTAGTCCGGGAGGAGATGGGGCAGGACTGAGTAGGAGGCTGTGGAATTTGAACACAGACACCAGACTGCAAAATGTTTTAAGTTTTTAATCAATAATAATATGGGAGGATTGAAGAACGTTAAGGTAACCGTCACGTGCAAGCCAGAATACGCCGGTGTCAGGCTTTATCTCTTCGTTTTAAAATTTAATACAATTTACTTATTAAGAGGATACGGTCGGCAGGTTGCAAACGCACCTGGCTTGCACTCATTATAGAGATGTCATCACCCCCATTGCGTCACGAGTTATAAGCGAATCCGCCGTCCAGTGTCGTGATTCTCTCCATCTATCCCGTCAAACTAGGTGCGATATTTGACCTGATCGGCACATACGAGTGGCGCCGAGCTGCATGTTTTATGATCACTATCTCCAGTCTGTTGTGACAGGGTCGATTTCTTGAGGAAAATGCTTTATCTTAGTGGGACCATTCAAGTTTATAGTTCATAATGAGGTTATGCTTTGTAAGTATACTTTGTAACTTAATATCTTTTTTTAAAAGGTAAAGAAGGGAAAATTCGATGCATTAGGATTGTATACTTAGTAAGGAGAAACGCGTAGCATACCGGTAGTTGATATCAAGGTATAACTGTGTTTATCTAATTAAAGATGAATGAATGACTGAACAACGGAAGGGGAGAAGATGGACGGCAGGGAAGGAAGGAAAGGAAGGAAGGCAGGGAAGGAAGGACGGCAGGCATATATAAGACAATCTGATATTGAGCTAAAAGAGAAAGAGGGAAGGGACAATTAAATCTATCGTTCCAAGCCACAAAAGATCAAAGTTACAAAATTACCTCTTGATTACCCTTTCTGATTCTCTAATCCCAAGCCTAAAATCTTATAGATTTATAATTTTAACTGAAAAAAAAACCTCTAATGTATACAGGGGAAAAAGCTTTCAACACAATGCGTTTGGTAAATCGAGATTTAGGGTTCCCGGGGTCGAATAAACGACACACACGATTGAAGGATCATATGGATGACACTGGAATAATAATAAAATACAATCTGAGTGACTGAAAGTCACTGTACTAACACAAACAGGATCGTATTTTGAAAAGTTTTCCTTAAACAGGCTGTGCACTTTGTAAAATTGTTAAGTTCCTTGTGAAGAAGCAGATTAAAAAAAAAAGGTATTAAAATAAATGGCCATTGATACCAAAACGAACAAATTCTGCTGTTTTGTGTTTTGAGACTTCAAGACAAATAAATTAGATATTAATTCTATGACTTAACGGATATCATACAAAAGACAACCGTGATAACTTGTGTGAAACGTGCCAGTTGACTTTTTACACGCTTGTTTCGTTTCTTGGATAGTCAAGAAACTGAGACCTGAAAGTAACTAAAGAGTAACTGAAAAGTAATTAATTACTTTTCAAAGTAAAGTCATTGTAACAGTTACTTTGCTTTTAAAAAAAAGTAAAGTAATTGTAACAATTACTCGTACTTTTAAAAGTAACCTTTAAAAACCCTGAATTAACGGAATTCTTACCATCGTAAGAATTACATCAGTGCATTGGTGCTGAATGCATCCTTAGTAGCGTTCAACATGCAGAGTCAATTCAACTCTTACGGTGGTAAGAGATCACAGCGTTAACGCGTGTCTCAGTTTATGTGACATGTACTGATTGCTAAAGACTGTAAGATAAACCGCAGTTTCAGAGTTGAGTCTACTTCATTCTGCGCTGTCTTCAGGGACAGAGGGCAGAGTGTACTGTTGTTTAAATGTTTAGAGTCTGTAAGTGTTGATACATCCATTGAATGAGTATTGTGTGGTGTTGCTAAGCAGGTCTGGCTAGTGTTACGAAGTGGTGTTAGATGTTGTTACATAGACTGCATAGACTAATTAAGTCAAAGCGATAATCCTGGTCTGCAGACTGCACACGGCATTTGTCCCGCATCTCTCGAGTAGGTGTCAGCTCGCCCTAATCAAATTAAAAAAAAACAAAACTGGTGTCAGTTCGCCGCAATCAAAATTTAAAAAAAAAAAAAGTGGAATAGATCATTCGGATGAAACCTACTGTCTGTAAATTCAGACGCAGGAGATACATCGCTGATGACCCCCACCCACCCTCACCCGATCACCACCAC
>JAWQUT010000007.1:5075408-5093256 GCA_033807755.1 Ellobium chinense | reverse complement strand
AAGGAGAGGGAGGTTGGTGGGGTGGGATTTGTTCACTTAATGTCTTAACACTTTCTAAGAAAGAAAAAAACAAAACTCTAAAGTGGCCTACACAACCCTCAGCCCCCACCCACCCCCTCAAATCTTACTGGCCACCCCTTCTTCGACAACGCCGCTGAACCGAGGGCATAATACTAGTGCCTGTCCAGATCCACGTGAAAGGCGTGGCTCATTTTGGGGCGCGGATACGTACACGTGGTCTACTATGAGATGAAGAGAAATCAAGAACGAGTGTTCTCATTTTGCTAGATTTAGAACGATGCAGATACGGTAAGGCACAACGCCTCCTTGTTGTCGACAAATGGTGGCTCTTTTTGCGTAGATACACACATGCGCCTTGGGTAAACATCTATTAATTAATATTATTATTATTATCATTCGCATAATTATGATGTAAACAAGGCCGTAGCTACCAACCCGGCAGCTCATTCGATGTTGTTTTGAGGTGGGAAGAAGGGGCGGGCTGAAGGAGTAAGGTAACAGGATCTCCGAGCTAAAGAATAACAATCACTGTTAAAATGCATGTTTATCTATGTTTCTTTTTGATGTTGTTGTACTGTGACATGGGCCCTTTTCATTTGCAGACAGGTTTGTTTACCTTGCTGTTATAGGCCTTAATTCACTACCGGCTTTCAGGCTCCATAATTAAATCTGATGAGCTAAAACTCAAAAAGTTATTCCATGGTTCAAGACTCAAAGCCTTTAATAGGATCAAGACCATGTAACATTTTCAATAAGTGAACTCAGTATGTCGATATTAATTATTATTTAGGCTAAGGAAGAAATGAAAACGCTGTGGTGGAGGAAAAGAAAGAAAGATAGACAGAAAGAAAGAAAAAAAAAAGAACATATTCTATAATTGCTGCTTTATAAATTATCCAGGCACTTTCCTTTTCTCGCCAATCTTTGCCTCATGCAAGTCAATATGTCTTCCGTGCGTCATCATTCTAATTTCTTATTTTATACAGTCCTGTAAGTTACCTCTTCACTACATTCACACACTCCTATAAACACTTACAGACATACGTAGATATGTACATCTGTTTGTACTCACACCCACTCCAACCACCTACCCATCCATCCATCCATCCATCCATCCATTCATCCTCATATTCATTAAAAACAAACTCTAGCTCTCCCACGTCTGATGAAGACTGTCTGGTTAGTGATGAAAATTTCGTCACTTATTGGCAAGGCAAGCTAATTTGCCTTAGAATTCAAGACTCCCACACTTAATTTCAATTCTCCGCGATGAAAGTTGCGATTGACAGGAACTGCGATAATCCAAAGACTCTTTTATAGGGTATACAGTATTCTGCAACCCGTTAAATGTTGCTCTTAAACGTACTGGGATGAAGCGGAGTTGATTGTACATTGATCTTATAATCCGCTGTGTGCCTTTTAACATCACTTGCACTGTGGTCTACGATTGATCGTTTGTCTCAAGCCTTTCCGTCTAGCTGTCGAGTCGCTCCCATTTCACGTGAAATATTTATTGTGTTGCGCGATAAAACTTGAAGGATTACGTTAAGGCCTACATTATATTTCAATAGGACACAGTTCAAGCTCAGTAGGCCTGGCTGCCATACCACGCGTGAATGATGCAGTTTGTGAATGTATTCAGGATGTGGACTGAATGATCTCGTTAAGGGTCTTTCTGGTAAAAATTTTAACTGAATAATTTCCGTGTTTATTAGTGATATGGAATCTGAAAACCGGTTTGTAATTTTTTTTTATGGGTACGTTTATTTTAAATGTTTTTGAGCTAAGAGAAATTCTGTAAAGGAACGTAAGTGGCAAATATCTATTATTGGTGAGCGCCATATAATGGGATTTGAATTACAACCGAGTCGCATTCAAGCTGGCTATTAACATAACATTACTGTCCTTACCCGACTTCAGTACGCACTCACGGTTCAGAGTATATTTTCTGTCTTCTTTCTGATACTTTTAACATGCTAGGTATGAATTTTGACAGGGGCTGAGAATAATTTTATTAAAAAGGAGATATGAATAGTCGAACTCCCAACGCTTAAGTACATGTATGACCCAAAAGGTACGCCAAATAACATTGTGTCAAACTCATTATTTTGTGACTTCATTGTGACTTCTTTTTCCCGCAAGGAACTGATTACACAGGTTTGAGAAACTATTTTTTAATTATTGAAAGCTGAATGTGTAGTATGTATCGTATCTGCTTCTTATTCTTGATATCCTTAGTATACTTCATTCAGTGTTCTGCAAACATTGGCAGACAAATATCATCTGTCAAATGCTGTAAATTTCAAAAATCACATACAGCTGTATCTAACAAGAGCATGTCAGGCGTGTATCTCGTCACAGCCATAGGTAGAATGTCTGTCTCAAAAATTGATTTTAAAAAATAACATCAAAGTTTGAGACTGGCATTATCATCTTGCCATTATCTAGTAACTTTTTCTCCCTCTCTTGAAAAATTCACTGAAATGAGATGGGCGAACTGCCTATGAATTGTCTGTGACGACATCTGGTATATAAAAGTGGCTTTGGAATGTTCCCTTTCTCTGATCCTCCATTGTTTGGGTAATCAGGCAGCCAAATTAAATAAGATAAGATAAGATAAGATAAGGTAGACTGTATTATCCTTAGAAAGGAAAATTGCCTTGGCTGCGATACATGAGAGTAAATAATAAATAATCAAAAAGTCTAAACATAGTAGTACATAACTCATTACAATACAATACTCAGACTAACTCACATTCATGCATACTGCCTAACGATTCATAAAACAGGTTACAAACTAATCACAACAATAATCACTCGTTCACTTCACATGTTAGTCTCATACCCCCTCCTCCCTCCCCCACCACTTCTGGCCATTCTCACTGTGAGTTTACAGTGCAGTGTGCCTCATTTTTTTAAAGATCTACTGTGACGGAGAGTCCCTCACCACTCTGACTGAATGCAGCACGAAAGAATTGCTATATCTCTGTGTTTTGCAACACAGGGACAAAAGTCTGCGGCTTCGAACTGATGTTTTATATTTATTAAATAGAGGATGTTCACTATCAAAGAGAATTTTATTTACTTTGTCGATAGTCGCTTTCAAATACAGCTAATCAATAGATGGCAATGTGACATGCATGATTTTTCCAGCTTTTTTAACAATACGATATATTTTGTTTTTATCCCAGTTTGTGATGTTACCGGCCCAGCATGTAATTCCAAACGTAAAAATGCTTTGGAGGGTTGAAGTATAGAATAACTGAATGATTTCATTTTGTATGTTCAAATGTCCGAGCCTGCGTATGAAATGCATTCTTTGATTTGCTTTTTTATTAATCTGTTCAATATGATGATGCCATGAGAGTTTATTGTCAATAGTTACGCCTATATATTTATTATTTAGTTACGATTTCCACGTCCTGGTTATTTATTGTCAGAAGGGTCATGGGACTCTTCTTCACCCGAAAGTCAATTACCATTTCCTTGGTCTTACTTACATTCAAAAGGAGGAAATTGTCCTCACACCATTCGGTGAACTTCATAATCTGGTTAAAATATTGTTCTTCATTGTCTGATATCAGACCCCTAATGGATGTATCATCTGCAAATTTTATCATTTGAATATTATCAAAACAACTCCGACAATCATTGGTATAGGTGGTATACATAACAGGGGGCAGCACACATCCCTGGGGCGCGCCTGTATTTACAGTGATTGATGGTGATTTTACTTCATTTAGTTTGACATATTGTGGACGTGCAGTTAGAAATTCAAGTATCCACTTCATTAAATGTTCTGATACGTTCAAATCTTTCAGCTTGTTAATTATCAAGTGGGGCTGAATAGTATTGAATGCCGAGGAGAAACTATAAGCAGGATTCTGGCATAATTCCTTGGTGTATCCAGATGTTTGTAAATATTTTCTAATAATAACAATATGGCATCCTCAGTACTTCTAGAGTGCCGATAGGCAAACTGATGGGAATCTAGGTGATCTTTTATTTTCAGCTTGAGATGACGTAATACAAGCTTTTCACAACATTTCATCACGATCGATGTCAACGCAACGGGTCGTAAGTCGTTTTTGGAGGTTACTTTAGATTTT
Source organism: Ellobium chinense (assembly GCA_033807755.1). Classification (NCBI taxonomy): domain Eukaryota; kingdom Metazoa; phylum Mollusca; class Gastropoda; order Ellobiida; family Ellobiidae; genus Ellobium; species Ellobium chinense. The sequence goes on along the minus strand of JAWQUT010000007.1, from coordinate 5,089,126 downwards.
TTGGGGACAGGGATGATTTCAGAGGTTTTCCAAATCGTGGGTATGTAACTTTGAGTAAAAGAGATATTAAAGAGAATTGAAAAAATTGGTGCCAGCTGGTCTGCACATAATTTTAGAACTTTACCACTGATTTTACAGTTAATCTGTTTGAATAATTGTCTTCTTCCCGTTCTGTTGACAGACTGGTTATATCAACACAAGAAAAATCATGTCTCAGTTTTGTATATTCATACGTAAAGTCATAAGTATCAAATCTTGCATAGAATTCATTTAGTTCACTAGCATACTCGCTTTCATTCGTGACATTCACACATGCACGCGCTGATTCATATCCAGTGACATTTTTCAGTCCTGACCAACAATCTTTGGAGTTATTACTTTTAAATGCTTTTCAATTTTTTTCCTTGAAATCAAGTTTACATACTTTTATTTTTTCTCTGACACATTTTTCTGCTTTTGAATAGTTAACTTGGTCGTGACTCTTGAAAGCTTTATTTTTGGCAACCAGCATAGCTTTCAATTCTTTTGACACCCAAGGTTTGTTATTAAAATAAATAGTAACTTTTTTCCTGGGAAAGACAACGTCATGACAGAAAAGAATATATGCATTGACTGTCTCTGTGAGTTCGTCTAAGGTGATGCATGAGTCAACAAAAACGTTCTAGTAATTCTGCTTGGATTGTAGTCGAATAAAACCGGCAAAATGTAATTTCTGCATTTTTTGTTTTTTGTTTTCTGTGTAGAATCTTATTCGAATTATTCTGATCGCCAGCCGCAACCAAGTTTTGGCTTCCAGGGCTTTCAGCTATTGTGCTTTTCGGTGAGTCTTGCCGAGTGCTAACTGGGAAATTGGCATTACGATGACATTCAACCTTCTTCGTAAAGATGATTTTTTTTTTTTTACATTGATTCAGAAGCAAAATCCTAGAGGCTCACTTTTTAGATGATTTTTAGCCTAAGTGTCAATTACATTGATCACTTTTCCTCCTAGCTCCCAACTGTAAGTATTTAACCTCATAACGCTGTTACCCTCAGCTCAAATGCACCCACAGGCGTCCACTGAGTTAAGCCTTAAGGTCTCATTGTGTAGTTTTGTTACCACGACAATGCTTAGCGTCCATGTAATTTATGAATCTGAGATTACCAGTTCATAATAGCCATTATACATTCATTATATAGTTTCCATCTAATACAATTTTACTAATGCTAAGTGCTTTCTAAAATGTTCAAATACCTTCATCGTTTTACATGTATTACACTTGTGTACCATTTACAAGCGTTGGCGTACAGTCTTGTCAACACCACTTAAGTTTTTTGCAGTACTAATCTGTGACCCGGTACTCGTCTTGCAGATTCTCCAGCCCCATACGCACAGTGTATTGCATTCGAAGGATACGTCAATAGAAAAAACATTTTAAAAAAGAGGTCAGTAATCTGAGAGAAAAATTGATTATCCTCTATGCAGACTGCATTCCCACCCCACTCCCCCCACTTTTTTTTTTTTTTCCGCGAACGACGTCAAGAACTCAGTTGCCAGTTTTTATCAAACGGGAGCCAAATCACAACCGAAATAGTACCAAAATATAGCACCGAACGGCGGCCTGGGTCAAGATTTGACATAAGATCAGAAATTAATGACGACTTATTTTTGTAATGGATATACACTGGTATTATACTTATCATAAACATTTCTATTTCTACAGATATCAGAGCAATGTAAGATCTGACCTATAAATGGAAACATTTTTTAGATTGATCCTTAATTCGTGCTCATCTGGCAACAGAAGTACCGGTACCAAGCAGTTTGATAGAAGTACACGTAAACTATAAAAGTGTTTCTAAACGCAATTAGTAACTATTGATGTACAGTCGGTTAGAGTTAAAAATGAACCAAAGAGCCAATCAGTTATTTGAGAACTACTGTACGTACTTTAAATATAGCCAAAAATCTGATAATTGATTTCGAGAGAACCAAATTTGGCAACCCTATTCCAGAGTTTTTTCTTCCTTTTATTTTTCTCCCGAGGACTAGAGAAAACGGCACCGTAAAAATTAAAATATTGTAGAGCTCATGGTGATCGCAATAGCATTAATTCATTTTACTTAAACATGAATAATTTCTAAGACCATTAACCTTACAGTTTCTTTTAGCGGAAGCAAGAAAAGAGACCTCAATACCTTTTACGTTAAGTGTCTCGTCCTGCTCTGTTTGATTGGTGTCAACGCTTCTTGACGACAACTTTATTATGATACTGTACATGATATTTTTACAGCATTTTGAATATCGTACTTTGAGGTGGCGGTCTTGAGGTAGACTGGAAGCTTTATTTTTTTTTTGTGTCTTATTTTTACACGAATACCGACTGGTTTTTAGGCGAATTTGCGGGCGTGTTTTGCAATCGAAGAAAGCCATGGATCAGTCAAGAAGTTAGCAGTCTGATGTAAGTGGTTTGGATGCTCAGTAAGCTAATTTATAAAGACATGACTGTGGGAAAGCAATTTGTAAACAATACAAACATTATGAGCAAACAAAAAATACATGTATCTACATCTTGCCCCCCCCCCCCCCCCCCCCNCCCCCCAATGCTGGTTAGATGTGAGTGCTAGATTACCAAAAAAATCACCCTCACTACGCCCCTGCTGACGACATATTGTTCGACGTTTGACTTTGGAGTCTTCCAGTTGGATTGGTAGTGTTTGATGTATTCGTCCCTCGCGTCAGACATAGATGCTGGTTTAAGTTCATCAGTTTGATACATGTATTAAGATGTCCATAGTTCACTAGTCTACATTCCCATATTCGGCTGTCTCCTCAGAGACTCACAGAGAGAGAGAGAGAGAGAGAGATAGAGAGAGAGGGAAAGAGAGGGAGGAGGAGAGAAAGAGGAGAGAGAGAAAGAGGGAAGATATTAGAATTTTTAATAAAATGATTTTGTAAAGCGCCACGGGCTTTTACATTGTAGGCAGTGGGCGTTCTAGAAATGTAATTTACTGCTATTACATTACCACAAGATGTTCCTTTAACACGTTTGAACACACTAAAGAATGAATGGGATGAGGGGAAGGGGCGTTTTAGTGTTTCTGTCACGCTGGAAAAGAATTAACATAAATTACGTTCGTAGTGAAAAGCTTCATTAAAATGCCGGTAAAATTCTTGGTGGTTCATTACAATTCTCTTAACATTTCATGGCTATGAAATATGTCACCACCCTACAACTAGTGGTGATACCTGTTCTAACTACAAATTTCATTTATGCGAAGGCTTGGTTTAGCAAGAATGCGAGGAGGAGTTGGAGGGAAAGTTTTGTCGACAAAGAGAGGGATTGGAACAGCAGGGAATTATTTACACAGAATCTACATCATTTTTTTCTTATATCAAATTTGAGAGAAGTACATCTTTATTTCCTCGGTCTTCCCGTGACAGTGTTTTAGCGAAACGGGAATACGAGGCAGACTAGTCTATGCGTAGACTATCTAAGTCAAGCGTAAACAACAGAGGTGGCTTTGTTGACGTACTCCATATGAACGAAGTCTGGGGAAAGGAGGGGTCAGTGTTACCAGGTTGGCTCCTGGGTAGCTGAAATAGACAACTTTTTCAAATTTCTTGGCCCTTTTTTTTTTAACATCATGGTTACTTGGCTACTTTTAGGCTGTTTTTTCTAAGAGCTAGATTTTTATCCTATTTCTGTAATATTCCAATATTTCCTTTTTTGAAAAAAAAAGTGAGCTACTTTTTAGCCACTCCTGAGGGCTTTAGTGGCGCTTTCTTGACCATTTTTCAAGTTTGCTTTGGCTCTTTCATAGAATCGGACCTGACAACACTGAGAGGGGTAATGAACGATCTTTTTATTTTTATATTATAAAGAGATCTACATTTCTCATAAAATTTGTTCTTTGCAAACATTTGAACATGCACATGAATTTGGACACAGACAACCGCATCGACCCAGAATTTTGAACAAAATGATAACAAATTTTGCATTTGACCTAATTTGTGGGATACGACGTTATACGGTAGCAGGAACGATATGGATGTAGTTTACAATAGCAGTGAGACCGGCTGTAACACACATTGTGCAGGGCTACATGTGTATATCATTTGTGGGTTGCATTGTTTACCGTGTTTATCCAAGCTTTGGCTCCACCATCTACAATCACGCTCCGATAACAGTGTGAAGTGGAGCGCATGTCTCAGTATAAACTACCTCCTCTCCCATTCGCCCTTGCACGAACACTAAATAAAAAACCTCTCTAACCCTACTCAACCTCCAGAAATACAAATCCAACCTGGCTAATCTGGCGACTTGCTGAGGCAACCAAGTTTAAGGTACGTCCACTTATATTACCTATGTATTTGACCTCCTTATCATAACCACCTGTCTAACGCAATCATGACCACTTTTGTGTAAAACATGAGGAAAAATTCCTGTATATGGCGACCTTCCGTCGGGTGATCTGAAATTTGATAAGAGCTATTAACGCCGATGATAAGACTTTAAATTTCTTTCTGGATTATTTTGGTACGATTTAGAGGCAGTCGGCTATCAAGAGCGTATTGCTCATGGCTAAAGGGACAACATCATCATCATCATTTGGAATACAGTTTTAAAAAATTGAAAAGTTCTTTCCAAACCAGCGAAAGATAAAAAAAAGTTTTAATACACTTTAATACTTAAAATTCAAAATGGACTTATATAATGATATAAAATAATTATGAAGTTTCGAATCAAAGATGTGATTCTTCATCAGGTTAAATATAAAATGATGATGATCATCATCATCACCGTATACGGCTCCCGAAAGCCTGAGACTAAGGAATATTACTTGAAAACCAGAAGGGGAATTTTGTTTCTTGTTTGTTATTTTTTGTTGTTGTTCAGTATCTACCCTTCCTCTCTCCTCCCCCTTTTTTTTTCCTAATTCAAACCTACTTAAGAAGACCACCTATATAAGGGACCGCTGCTTTGAGGAAAGAAAGGCGGTCGTATCATAAAGGTTTCACTGTGCAGTGAATACTACTCTCCTGACTGCAGCTCCCCTTGCCACCCTGGTTCTTTATCACTACTTAAAACACCCGTTAAACTAAATCTATTCTAGCCATGATCTACTTTTAAAAGTTTTTTTTCCGATTAGCTCCAAGGGCGGGCGATGTGCCTCTCCATCTGTCGCCAACAGTTTCATTTCCACGCTGCAGATCGATGTGGAATCTTTCAGCACATCAGTAGGTTTTGTGTACTAGATCTAGATACAGGCATAAAAAGGGAAGCTTTCTAACAGTGACTTACTTCACTTACTACATGGCTGTGATAGACGAGGTAGTGTGAGTATAATTTTACTAAACGGACAAATGTTATGAAAAAGAGGAATGAAAATACGACTTTCATTGGTTTCCAATGTCTTACAGTGTTATACATCTCATTCATAATACATACACATAAAACAACCCACATCATACATGAAACTACATATTACAAATGATATATATACATAACATAGTCATTGTTGGTCGCCCACGGTGTAGCGCCCTGGTCCCCCCAGCTCTAAAGCCATGTATTCATCTACACCTGAGACAAGTGGGGAAAGGGAAGTGAAGTGTCTTTCTCAGTGACACAACAACGTAAGCCTCCCGATCCACGATTCGAACACACAAATCTTAGATTTGATAGTCTTCAGTTTCTTAGTGCGACTCACAAACCACAGAGCCCCACACTGAGTATTGTGAGTAATGAAACATTATGGAGACACTTATTTTCAGGTTTGAATTACTGACAGGGGAAGGCATGCGTAGTCTAGACTATATGCGCGTATTTTAATGTCATTTCCTGGCGTTACGATAGCAATATTACACGCTACAAACTAGATCTACAGTGGAATCCCATGTGAATTTCATGTATAATTCGCAACAACAACAACAACAACAACAACAACAACAACAACAACAACAACAACAACAAACAACAACAACAACAACAACAGCAGCAGTAGCAGCAACAAACAGCAAAAATACCACCACCAACAACAACAACAAAATGCCAGATGTCCATGCCTACCTCAGCCATAACAGTCCAAAAAGATCCGGACTTGAAACTAAAAGCTCTCTATTATAATTAATGCCGTTTTATGTTTTGTTTGTCCGTAGCTCCCAAATGTCTCCAGTAATAACTCAAATATCCCCTCAAGCATGCCCGCACAGTTTCCATCGGATCCATGTACTTGGACATTAGGAAAGGCTCGTTCTATAATTAAGAACCAACAATTCATGACGTGTTTTAAGTGAACTTACAACGCAAAGATGGTAGCAAAAGAGTCAGATTTGTACATTCCTTTTCACGTACCAGGTTATGTTTGCGATCTAGAATAGCCACCGGCAGCATAAACTTTAATAACGAGACCTCGTTCATAGAGAGGAAACTGAGAAAGTTCTGTCTTGTCTTTTTTGAGATCCAATTTAACCTAGTGAAAGATGAGAATAGTGTTACTTTCATTCACCGTAAAAGAAATCTGTCGTGACTGCAATGAAGCATACAAAGACATACAAAGGAGCAATGGTGACAAACAAAACCACGATGCACATCATCCTCATTCCAGTGAAAAACGAAAACAGAACAAATCACACACACACACGAAACAACTGCCAGACACACAATGAACACCATGCACTCACGTGACATGCAGGCACATACCCATTCAGAACATAATGCAAATATGCATTTTATGAGCAGTATGATCTCATGGGTATGGCGTTGGACTTCAGATCGAAAAATCATGGTTTCGATTATTGCCCTGGTAATTGTGGAAATGCCTTGGGAAAGCATTTCATTCATATTTTCTATGGTCCATCTCTCTGTAGAGTAATAGCTGACTTTAGGCAATGAAGGATATTGTCAAAATGTTGGTGATCAGCACCTGTAAATACTGTAGCAGAAACATTTCTCGGGGAGTTAAGTGGGTCCTTGAGTGATCTGGCCTGTTGGGATGGCAATGATATTATGAACTCGCATGACCAGGCTATTATGTATATTCTGGACTAGAGATTTACAAACCTCATTATAGTTGTTGTTGTTGTTGTTGTTGTCATTATTATTATAATCCTGTTATTATTTTTTTATTATTTTCCAGTTTTTAGGACAAACGGTGTGAATGGCCAAACTGGGTTTCGCAAGGCGGAAATCATGTCGTTTCTTCATCTTCCGTGCCATTCTGTTGTCCGTACCCACCTTATGGATTGTTATCATTGTATGGACAATGCACAACACCCAGACAGTGAACCAGAAACTGTCACAGAAGCGGCTGGCATTCATAACCCAACAGGACCTGGGAACATCTTCTCTCGGTGATACTGCGGGTCATGGAAAACAGAATCAGCTTGAAGCACCTCAGCAAGATGAATCTGATGGGGCCGACGCTGGGAAAGGAGGATTCAGAGCTCAGCGAGTTGATGATCAGGCCGATGCAGCAGCGCGTCCTGATGCACGTGGTAACCGACTCCCTGACGGCGGGGTGGATGACGACCGGTTGCAGGCACAGCAAGCAGATTTAGGTCACCAGGTAGGTTATCAAAAATTCTGCCAAGTGGTAATAGTAAGTTATCTACTCCTGCATACTCACCGGTGGTTAGAAATACGCAAGGTTATTAATCCATTCTCCAATGATGGCGTTTCAGCCCACGTTGTCTTTATTAATTCATCTTTAGCTTATAAAAAAAATACCACTATAATTCTGTGTTAAGAAGAAGATAGTGGGCTCAAAGAGCTGCCGGATATCGAACTAACAGTTCCCAAGTCGTCCGTAGTGACGTATAAAGCCCACAATTTGGGTCGTGTTATTGGTATACTTTTCTTCAGTATTTTAAACTGGCTCTGATGGCTTGCTCGGATTCATTGAGATTAAATCATGAGATCAGAGGCTAAACGTTTCTAACCATTTCAATATTATGGAATGATTAATTATGGAATTCAATTATATATGAGAAGGTAGGTCGCCCGATGCTTACAAAATGGTTGCACACGATCGCATTTTTTTTTCTCCGGACGTTATTCAGAGGGACTACGACTTTATACGTCAGTACGGACGATAAGTGTGAAGGGAGGATGAAGAACAGATTATAATCATTGACAGGTGCTTGATCTGGACAACTACGGTCAAGAAAGTCCCAGAGAGTCAGAGGTTGATCATCCCGTGCGAATGGATGAGGATGAGGAGACAGATGGACAGGATGGTTCATCAAAAGAAAAAAATCCTAATGAGGTAAGTGAGCCAACCTCTCTCTCTCTCTCTCTCTCTCTCTCACACTCTTTCTCTCATGCTATCCTACCCAAAGCGAATGAAATTACCAATATCAGAAGTAATATTTGTCATGTGGAAAAACGGTCAATATAAGCGCTTTAAAAATATGCCAAACTGACAGTTCGACAGTCGACTTTGGATTATATCTCTTGAAGAGCATTTTCGAAAACTGCTTAAGTCCACCATCACTGCATAGGGAATATATACTCAAGATCTATTTAGAGATGCATTTTTCCAATCAAAATCAAAACAGAAGTGAATTTGAAATCTGCACTCCCTCAAGAGTTATGACAGTTTCTAAGTAACTAAAAAGAACTCTTATTAGTTTTAGGGCCGGCCTTCCATAGGACGGCACACGGCACACGGCACGCGGCACACAACGCACCTCACGCGTGAAAACAAAAGTGGGCACAAAGATTTAAAGTACCACCTTACATAGGACGACCCGGCACAGCGGTAACGAAAACCGCGTGTATTGAAAAGTTAACTTGTTCACTTTTTGTGAGGTGTGTGGCAGGTGTACTCGAGATGGACGACTACAAGAAGCTTATTGAGCTTGTGAGAGCCCGGCCACTTATTTGGGACCCCCAAAATCCAGACTACCATAACAAGGAACAAAGACAGCAAGTTTGGGAAGATATTGTTCGTAAATTGATCATCTTTACGCGTCATCAATGAGCAGAAAGTTCTTTGAAACTCTCTTGTGCTCCTCAAGAGAAAATGTTCACGACACCACATGTTGCGCTTTTTTCTCTTCTTCTTTGTATTTATTAGCAATCCTAGCGCAATCAAAGTATCTTCATCAGAAGAATGCATGCTGACGAAAGGAAGTGTGACTGCCTATGCCGTTCCGACTTGGCGCCTTGTCACGTGTCGCGTCTCTTATGTAAGGGGGGGGGNGGGGGGGGGGGGGGCGTCAAGACCTGTCGCACGTCGCGTGCCGACATGTCGTGAGCCGTGTGCCGTCCTATGAAAGGCCGGCCTTGAACGGAGGTGAAAATATCATTCTCTTATTGTGGTTCCGTTATTTAACATTCCCACCATTTATCTTTCAGGGAGATCACATGCTTTAAACCATTCAAACGTCACTTGAAACTTTATAGATCGCGGTGCGGTCCAAACTTCTAAAATTTTTCTGCATCAAATGAACAATGATGAATGTTATGCGCGAATATGCTAATTCATTGTTGCTGGCTATAGCCAGAGCTATGAGGGACTGAGGACCAAACGACTATAAAAATGTTCATTTTTATTACGAATATAGCATTGCAAAGGGAGAAGCGAGCGAGGCTGTAGCCCCTAGTCAACGATGAAATTAGACCCTCTGAACTGAAATCTAGGATGACCGGAAAATTTCGAAGGAGAACCAGAGAAAAAGGAAAAAGGAGTTAGGGAAGAAAGAGTGACAGAATAAAAACAAAAATGAGGGTCGTCTATAAGGGGATGCCGGTCGAGTAGGTCCATTGCTGGAGGCCAGTCATACTAATATCTGGGTACGTCCTGGCTTCCGGCTTCCGGCCACGCCACATGGATAATCCCCATTTAATTAGGATACTCTTGTCATATAGTATTAGTCATCACTGACAGCAGCTTTTATTATCACCTACTTCTTCCTTCCGGTCAGGCTCTCTTCCTTATTTGGAACAGTCTGCAAACAAAGTCCCGTGTCACACATTATTATTATATGAATCAGCGTGATATTGGAAGCGACAAGGGTATTTAATAATCTGAACAGTAAACATTTATAACGGCCTTAGAACCAATGCAACATCGCTTAAAAAGGGGGGATGTAAAATATTCCTTTCTTTGTCGTTTTAAATACTTTAATGGAAGGCACTACTGATGGTCTCCTACGCTGTTTGATCCTCCCCCTTCCGCCCCCCTTTTATTTAAAAAATTGACTTTCCGTTCAAACAAGACTTCGGTTACAATGGCCAAAACTATTTGTCCTGATAATATCAGCTTTGAACAAATGCAGTCGAGTTTGAAAAATTGTAAACACACCCACGAGATTTATGTTTTGCATTATTCTCTCACATAAAATGAGTATTAGACTATCATTGCCGTAGCATCATCATAGGATGGCTAAAATTACACGCAATGTACTCAGGTTTTTGACGCAGCTTCTAGCATATTCATGGCTTAAGGCCTACACATTCACCCTTCTCTTATAATATAATCATGTGGAGAAAGGCCAACTGACCTGGTTATTTTCAATATTTGACTTAATTTCATTGGCTCGAGGCTAGTGTTATTAATCTCTTCGTAGCTAAATGAAGAATTAACATACATACGTCACTTCCGGCGTTATGCCATTAAAAATAATCCATGGAAATTGTCCACCTGCCACAGAATGACCCAGGCGTATTCCCAGTGCCCAGGGTGATCCAGGACTTTATGGTCAGAAAGAATCGGTCAGCCGGGATGATCTTTGTCCAGCCGGAGCCTCAGGACTGGGATGCTGCTGTCGACACAGACCATTTCGAGTTTGTTTGGAAAGGAGACAAACCCAGGCCGGCCCCTAAGATTATTCGCCCGGGGTATCGGTTCGACCCACCCAAATTAGGTAAAGTTCACGGCCTGCTGATCTGTCTGTCTGTTTAACGAATCTCGCTGCAATAGCGGAGTTTAAAAGAGCGAGCGAGCGAGAGAGAGAGAGAGAGAGAGAGAGAGAGAGAGAGAGAGAGAGAGAGAAAGAATGAGAGTATGCAGGGGTTGAGACTTGCAAGACGATTCAGTATGGCGTCACACCATCTCAATATCTATATCATCTATAATCTACATCATATACATGTACAGTATATTATAATTTATATATATAACGAAGGTCGAAGGTCGAAATCAACTTACGCCGAAACTATCTCTCATGCGAGCCAGTCGACATCTAAGTAATTCAAGGGATTCCACAAATTACGAGTCAATAAAATGCTCAAATTCATGACCCATGATGTTTTCAACGAATTTAACTCATGTCTGGCTTTCTTTTCTGCTGCAGGAACGCTGGTCACACGAAAATGTATGCAACGATCCAAAATTTAATTTTTGTTACATAAATCCGCGTTACTTGCATGTTTGTGATAACGATTGATAACATTTTATGATTTAGTAATTCAGAAAATAAAATATTTAATGCAAGTCATTTTGATGCACGAATCACTGTGGGGAAATACAAAAAAAAATAATCTTTAAAGCTAGAGCAAAACCAAATGGAGTTGGAAGGCCCAAAGTAAAATATTTCAATAATTTTTTAATACAAGTACATCAAAATATGGAAGTGCAATAACAAAACTTAGCTTTCGGGCAATGCCCTTCGTCAGAGTATAAAATATATGTAAATTAAGTGAAATAAAACAGGACCACCTGTACTAAAAGGAAACGACCAGCGGCCAGAGAGAAGAGAAAGTGAAGCAACAACGGCTCCGCCAAAAGATATAAGCACAGGAAGAGAAAGCAAAGGAAAGAAAAACAGGAAATCAGCCCTCTGTTGTTTAAGGTTTTTCGTTACTACCCCTAGGGGACAGTGTGCCGAGTTTGGCAATGAGTAGGCTCTCCATGTGTGTCACCACAGGCCCATCACCAACATGTGTGATACAGAATGGCCCGGAAGGTTGAAATGCGCAGCAACTGGTGTGACTCTATTATGCTTGGCATCTGCCCGGTGTTCCTTGAAGCGTGTTTGTAAGGATCTTCCTGTTTCACCAATGTAGATTTTTTTCACATAAGCGACACTGCAGGGCATAAATAATGTTGGTTGATGTGCATGTGAAGGAACGTGTGATGGTAAAGGAGGACTTGGAGCCCCGGAGAATGTTGCTGTTATTAATGTGGTTACATGAGGTACAACGGGAGTTACCACAGGGCGAGGTACCAGGAGTGGAAATATGCGTGGCTGTTGATGAACTGATTTTGGAGAGAAGTATGTCACCAAGGTTTTTTCCTTTTTTGTAGGCAACCATAGGTCTTTCTTGAAAAATATGGCCTACGTTGCTGCTGCTGGAAAGAATGGTCCAATTCTTTTGCAATATTTTTTGGACAGGAATATTGTGAGGATGAAAAGTAATAGAAAGGATGGGTCGGGAGGGAGAGGTGTCTTTTGTTTTAGGAGTAAGAGCTTTTCTACGAGAAGTAGATAGAATTTTGTTGGCAGCTTTGTCCAAGACATGCTGGGGATAACCCCTTCTACTAAAGAAAGAAGACATGTCGTTACGCTCGTTCTCGAAATCGACATCATCAGAACAAAGGCGTCTAAGTCTGAGGAACTGTGAGAAGGGTATACTTTCAACAATCGGATTTGGATGAGAAGAAGTACATGTATAAGGAAGATATGCATGGGTGTCAGTGGGTTTGTAATGAACAGAGGTAGTAAGTAGGCCAGTCTCTGAGATGGATATGGTGATATCGAGAAAATCAACCTGATCGGTGGAGATAGTATGGGTGAATTTGATGCTGGGGTGAAAATTGTTCATAAAGTTGATAAAGGTTTGGAGCTCTGTGTGGTCCATAGAGGTCGCACCAATGCAGTCGTCGATGTATCTGCGATAGATATCAGGAGTCTTACCTGAGTACTGGGCAAAGGCTTTTTCTTCAAGATAGCCCATAAAGAGGCACGCAAATGCTGGTCCTAACCGAGTGCCCATGGCCACACCCTGGATTTGTTTGTACCATCTGTCAGCAAACTGGAACGATGTAAGGTCGAGAACCAGCTCGGTGAGGCGAATAAAGTGTCAGTAGGGAAATCTATGCTAGTACGGCGGTTCAGAAAGTGTTTTACAGCCTGAAGGCCATCCCCATGGGGGACGCTGGTGTATAAGTTGGTAACATCCATCGTGAAAACATACGAGATATTGCGTGGGTTGGAGTTAAAATCCTCGATAAGACAGAGGGTCTCATTATTGTCTTTCACGAAGGATGGTAAAGCTTGGACAATGGGCTGAAGAATGGTATCTAAGGAAAGGGCTATGTGCTCTGTTGAGCAAGAGCACACGGAAACAATAGGTCGGCCAGGATTGTCAAGCTTTTGGATCTTGGGGAGGAGGTAAAAGAGGGGATGTCTAGGTTTGGAAATTTTCAGAAGGTGACCCGATGCCGGTAGTCCACCAGATCGGATCAGCTCTTGTAATACCTTAGAGATACGCCTGTTCTCTTTCTCTACTGTTGCTAAGTCAGTAGTACGGTAGTTGTGGATATCCGAGAGCTGGCGCTCCGCTTCATCCAAGTAGAGATCCCTACGCCAAACGACCACAGCCCCACCCTTGTCAGCTGGCTTGATGATGATGTCATTCCTGGACTTCAGGTGTATGAGGGCATTTTCTTCCTCCACAGACAGGTTAGATACGCGGCAAGGGTGAGGACGTAGTCGTTGGATCTCCGTAGAACACTTGTCAAAAAATAGTTTGATAGCAGGGTCGACATTGTGTGTGTGTGTGTGTGTG
>JAWQUT010000007.1:5055603-5075379 GCA_033807755.1 Ellobium chinense | reverse complement strand
TTGAACAAATTAGAAATGGGATCATCAACAGTAGAGGGCGGCCTGGAGGGAACGTGGCCAAAGACTGCCATCCAGCGGATGGTGCGAAAGAAGCGTTCGCAATCTCTCAAGGAGTTATATTTGCCTATAGTTGGTTGTTCGGGTATAAATTTAAGACCCTTGGTCAGAACTGATTATTTCCGCTTGTGACAGGTCTAGGTTATCAGGGATGCAGACAACAAAATTGGAGTTAGGACCTGAAGGAGGTTGAGGGATAGGTAGTGTAGGTGTACAACGATCTTGGGCATGGTGAGGCTGAGGGATCGGAGGGAGATCAGGCAGAAGACTTTGCAACTTTGCTGATTTGGTTTTGTTGGTTTCTTGGAAAACAAGGTCATTGTGGTCATAAACCACATGAAAGATACGTCGGGCAATGTCAGGCGGGCAAGATTAAAGGATCTTGGACCTCGAGGACTGGATGAGAAGACTGTAACAAAGCCTCTGTTTCTTAAGATGTGTTAAATGCGTTTTCATCAACTGGAAACTGGCTTTCGATAGGACATAGTCAGTGGCTCGCATGAGACTGGGCGAAGAAGAGTCTGCAGGGTGGTGTGTTAAACGAAGGCCTTTAGGGATGACTTTGTGTTTGAGGCACTGATGGAGAAGAAGCTATATATAATAATTTAACATGAAAAGACACCAAACGCTTAATGCAAATGGAAATCTCCCATAACGAATGTTTCACTTTTCTGATGTTGTTGTTGTTGTTGCTGTTGTTGTTGTTGTTGTTGTTGTTGCTGTTGTTGTTGTTGTCGTCGTCGTCGTCGTTGTTGTTGTTNTAAGATGTGTTAAATGCGTTTTCATCAACTGGAAACTGGCTTTCGATAGGACATAGTCAGTGGCTCGCATGAGACTGGGCGAAGAAGAGTCTGCAGGGTGGTGTGTTAAACGAAAGCCTTTAGGGATGACTTTGTGTTTGAGGCACTGATGGAGAAGAAGCTATATATAATAATTTAACATGAAAAGACACCAAACGCTTTTATGCAAATGGAAATCTCCCATAACGAATGTTTCACTTTTCTGATGTTGTTGTTGTTGTTGTTGTTGTTGTTGTTGTTGTTGTTGCTGTTGCTGCTGCTGCTGCTGCTGCTGCTGCTGCTGCTGCTGCTGCTGCTGCTCAACCCGCCCAGCCCCATCCACGTTCTCAACCTCCTCTTCCGGAAAAATCCAGGCGAGCTCGGGCGGCCCGTGAAGATCGAGGCTGCCAGTCTGAGTCCGGCTGAGCGTGCCAAGTATGATGAGGGCTGGAACAATCATCAGTACAATGAGTACGCCAGTCTGCAGATCTCTACACAGAGAGAGACACCGGACTACAGGCCAAATGGGTAGGTCATGCATGGACACCTGTTGTTACTATGATGGACATTTCGTGTGTGTGTGAGTGTGTGTGTGTGTGTGTGTTTGCATGCGTGTGTACGTGTGTGTGTGTGTGTGTGTGTATGTGTGTGTGTGTGTGTGTGGTTTTTTTTGTGTGTGTTTGTGTGTGCTGGGGAGGGGGGGTTGTGGAGTACTCTGGACTACAAGCCAAACGGATGGGACATAAAGACTTGGGTTGTCACTGGGATGGGATATTCGGGAGGGGTGGTGGGGGCGGGAGCTAAACAGTAAACGGGAGGGAGAGACTGAGAGACTCCAGGGTTCCAGTGATTTGAAAGAAGGTGGCGGTTGGGCGGAAGTATCGTCAGAGATGAAGGAAAGGCGAGGAGAAACTCATAAAGTGTCTTAATGATGATTTAAGAAGAGGAGAAGGGACAGAAGTGTTGTCAGAGAGGAAAGAAAGGAAAGACAAAAAATCAGAAATAAGCGGGTTTGGTGGAAGGGAGAAAGGAGGAGGCACGGGAGTGGAGAACCAAAAAGAGGACGTTGAGGCAGTATGACTAATCTCTGCTTGAAATTTCAGAGAAATAATTAGTGTGCAGCAATTTAGTAAATACAGTATATGAACTACTTCCATCTCGGTGCTTAAGCGTACAAAGGTTTAAAATGGACTGCGAAACGTCAGTAGTTAAAATGCATCGCGGGACGACTCCGATAGAAAGGAATTATCCGCCTCTACTCATCTTTGACACATACATTTTGTCGTCAGATGTCTTTTAAACTTTTGAACAGGTGCAAAACAGAACCCAGTCATGCAGCACTGCCAAAAGCCAGCATCATCATCTGCTTCTACAATGAAGCTTGGTCGGTGCTGCTTCGAACTATTCACAGCGTGTTGACCAGGTCACCCTCAGAGCTAGTGGAGGAAATCATATTGGTGGATGATTTCTCAGACATGGGTGAGTCAGCAATCCACGAGCAATAACGATATCATGATAGCTTCTGAAATGTTAATTGATAGTCTTGAGATACGATGCCAGTGGAATTTATTGTAAAACGTCAGTTTTAAAGTCGTACCATTTCCAGATTGATTTGCTCTCACTAGGAAATTCATTTGAATATATTATTATACTTGTATGTTTGTTCACTATTTTAATATCTAGGCACCTTTACTGTTTTCATCTAATAAAACATTGTACTCGTATGTAGGTAGGCCATAAAATTAGATTCTCACTATCGAATGTATTGTGACTAGGTTGTTACATAATTCATCTCCATTAGATCTCAGTGAAATAGAGATACATATTTTATACAATCAAGCAGTGCTATGATAGGCTGTTCATTTAGTTGCTCACGTGTACCAGCATGAACCACGTTTTGCAGTAACGATGCATGAACCGCTGGAATATTATGTGGCTCAGGTGGAAAAACTGAGGCTTCTGCGCATGACCAAACGCTCAGGATTGGTGAGAGCAAGATTGGCTGGCACGAAGGAGGCCAAGGGACCCGTCCTCATTTTCTTGGACTCACATGTAGAATGTGAAGAAGGTGGGTACTGAGTATGCTTTAGCTTGTCTTAAAAATTTCTGGATTTCTTTTGTGACTGCCTGAGGTTTAGAATTAGCCGGTTCATGAAATCGATATAATTCTTATTCAGTCATATTATTAAGATGTAATCTATTCTTTATCTTTAACCGTGTAATACTCTTTCAAGACATTATTTTCTGAACATAATGTTTTCTCATACTGAAGATTTGCTCTTCATTTTTATTTTATGTTATAATGACACACATTCGATTTCACTTAGGCTAACTGCAGTTTCTTCTAAATTATAGCAGGTTCCAGATAACAAAATGATGCATGTCGTACGACATACGAGTTATTGGATAATGGCAAATCCCCTAAATCTGATCTTTATTTTCAAAGTTCTCGAAAAATTGCAATTAAACGAAGTCAATCATATATTATAATGTATCACGATTTGTTCTTCCTATCAGGTTGGCTACCACCTTTACTCCAGGTGATCGCGGACTATCCTAAAGTTGCTGTCACACCAGAGATAGACGTCATAGACAACCGGGATTTCGCCATCCAAGCTGCCATTGATAACATTGGCGTGTTGGAGTTCAAGACATTCTCTTTCGACTGGGCCCACATCATGCCCAGAATAAAGGAGTCCCGGAAGTCGGATGCTGATCCAATCATGTGAGTCTGCGGGTTTGATCATTTCAGAGAAATATTGTAATTTTTTTAAATTCTCAAAAGTAGAGCAAGGCAAGGATATTTTGGCTTGACCGCCAGACTATCCCGTGGAGAATATTTTAGCTGGACACCCAGACGGTAAGAATTTTCTGTGTTCCAAGCCCAGCAGCATGCTTCTTGCCCCTCCAAAAAAAAAAATAGTTCAGTTGAAGTTTGAGTTTTTCTTCAGATTTTAAGCGCTGGACTAACCAAGATCAGTCGGGGCAATCACTTAGGGCTCCCGCGCCCCGTCTCTCAATCCAAACGATTCCTTTCCTCTCAAAGACCCTCGAGACCCTGCACTTCTCAATGACCTATAGACCCTTTCCATTTTTCGATCAATTGTGATGGGGGAAGGGGGGGAATAGAGGCACGGCATTTGTGCTAATCCAACTCTGAAAATAGGCTGTCTATTATGATAAAAATCCTTTGTTCCGTTTCAGATCTCCAACAATGGCTGGCGGACTTTTTGCTATACGAAAAGATTACTTTTTGGCCCTGGGCACTTACGATCCAGGTCTGGAGTTGTGGGGAGGGGAAAACATTGAATTGTCTTTGAAGGTGAGTTACATGCTGGATGGATGAGAAGATAGGGCCGAGGGGTCCTGAGGACGGTGGGAAGTTGGAAAAGGGGAGAGAAAAGTTCAGAAACAGAAAGCAGCAGATTTGAGTATGGGCCATATCGGGCCATAGCTTTTAGAGGGCTCGGCGCCAGTCGCCGAGAACAATGTTAATGGAAAGGAAAATTTGGGAGGAATAGGAGGCGATCAGACGAATGCGAATGGTCTTTTTAAAAGGTATATACTGTATATATGAAAACCGAGTAATTTATGTTTCGGATTTTTGATGAAATGTAATTCAAAAATTTGAGATGAAATGGGCGGCCTCTGGAAAGAAATTGAGAAAAGAAAGGTTGGGGGTGGGGGACACAAAATCTGGTTGGGAGGGGGAGAGGAAAGTAGGAATAATGATGTGAGCGAGCGATTGATAATAGCATGAATATCATGATTTGTGCGGGGTGTCAGTTAGATGATAAACTGGTAGACGAGTGGAAATGGTGCATGAGGAACATGTATGCCTCTTTGCGGTATATTTGTGCTCATATCAATATCATATATATATATTAATATTATGAAATGATGAGCAATGTCCTATGACCCAATAAAAGCTTTGAACTTCAACTATAATATTAATACTTGTACATAATACTGTTATCGATGGAATGCAGTCTATAGTACTTACTTATATATATATGGCATTAATAATTGCTACTCCTCAGTTATGGATGTGTGGTGGTGGTATCAAGATCCACCCCTGCTCACGAGTAGCCCACGTGTTCCGGGATTCTTCGCCATACCTCAAGGGAAAGTCAGCCAATGTGCTTTTGAAAAATTCTGCCCGCGTGGTGGAGGTCTGGGCGGACGAATATCGCCGTTTTTTCTTTAGAGGAAAATCTTATCCAGAGGTAGGTACCTCGTCCGTCCTCATCGCCCCCCCCCCACCCCCAGATAAACTCATTTTTTTTAGGGGGGGGAGAGGTAAGTGGAGGGGGAGGGCGCACTTCTTCGCTGAATGTGTTCTCTCATTCAAAATCGCCACTGCAGACGGAATGCTGTCTTTTCAAGTGTTACCATCCGAAGGTTTAGTAACTGTGTTTTCAGAAACAGCATGGTGCGTCAAAAGTTCGAATACTGTTATTCCTGTTATTCGATATTAAAACTCCCCTTTATAAGTAATTCCTTGCTGACCTCACAGAACGGACATGATGCAACACTGTCAGCCAAAATGTAAAAGGACGAAGACGGCATCTGTACATTTCCATCACTCCTGCATACTTACCAGTTGTCAAAGAGTTTAAAAAATGCAAGGGAGCTAATAATTATCAGATGATAACTCTTCGGTACATGACTACATGAGAGCTAATAATTTTCAAATGATAACTCTTCGATGCATGAAAGCTAATCATTTCCAAATGATCACTTTTCGATACATGCGGCTTATAGAAAAGCATAGTCCAAAAGATTCTTTATACTAATTTATAGTTGTTAATGATGTAGGAGGTGTCGCAGCTCACCCCCGCCCTAAGCAAATACAGCCGAGTCAAAACTGAATAGACATGTTTGGATGTGAAATACAGTTGGACCATGCTGAATATGCACGAGACTGTTAGACCATCTCCGCATGATTACTATCACATAAATTAATAGGTGCAAACTTTTGACTTTGTCAAGGGACAATTAAAATGTTAGCTGTTATCAGTCTGTGAGGCGTATTTTAAATTCTGACATATCGTTTGGTCACAATACTTTACTCTATCGTCTGACTCCGCCAGAACTTGAGTCTTGAGTAACTGGCAATGGAGTCCGGACGAGAGTGGAGATGTGCACAGTGTTTACTATAAAATTGAATAATTTTTCAGTGTACAACCTTTACGATGAAATACTTAACAGATGATAACCAACGACTGTCTTGTGTCAAAATATGGTGATTCTGACATAACAAAAAACAGTCTTCCTGGATGGGGATGAATTTGTCTTCACAGAATACAGCTGAAGTTCGATAATTAGTACTCATTTAATAATTATATCTTGTTATAAGTAATATTAGGTATGAATTTCGCGTTCATGGATTATTTGTCTATCATTTGATTATGGAGTTGGGCCTTGATATTAAATACACAGTGGAGCACGGATAACGTGAATGCTTTGAGGCAGACCGTAAGTGTACTTATTAACAGAAATACGTATTAACCATACACCTGTCCTTAGAGAAGAAAAACCGGGACCACAAATAGTGTACTCAGTATCCGTGTTTACGTACTAGGCATGTCCGTATTAAGTGTGTTCCACTGTACCTCAGTAGGAAGTATACATTTTCCATGCACCATTCCATACTTTATCTAGAGGTTTTACTCTGTCTTAAATCTGTCTACAGGAAAAATTTGGGAATGTCGAAGAAAGAAAAGATGTTCGCAGACAATTGAATTGTAACAGCTTTGGATGGTATTTGAAGCACATATACCCGGAAATGTATATTGAAGGCAGCGGACGTTATAGAGGAAAGGTAAATGCTATTCAGGTCTGTCTTCTCATTTTCCTAATATCCATCTCCAAGTTCTCCATAGTTGTATGTACCTTCAGTCTATCTTTCTCTGCCTCTCTTATGGATGCGTGGATGAGGACAAACAAATATAAAAAAAATACATAATGGCCAATAAGTCAGTTTATTTTCTGTTGCTGTATTTCTTGTTCAAACCTTTTACCTTCTTTTTATGTGACTGCTTTCTTCGGCATTCATTTACTTCTACTGAGGGAAACGTTTATCTCATGTCATAAATATTTTTAGTCATACATTTTAAATAAAAATAAATATTGTGGAAATGGCAGTCCAGAATGGACGAAAGTGAGCGTCAGAGAGAAAAGGAGAGAACATGTTATCTTGCAGAGTCACCAGACGGATTCACAGAGGTCTAAAACTTTCTCAACGTTTCAATTTTTTTTTAAAGTTTCCTGAAAATGATTAATTTCCTTTTATTTCCAAACAGATTATGAGTCTAAGTGGGCTATGTATACACAGGTCTCAGGGAGCACTTGACGCTCCCCTTGCCCTCATAGACTGCAGCAAAGCGGTAAGCATTTTCCCGAAGATTTTTTAAGGTATTTTAAGGTGATGGATGTGTACGTGTAACTGATCAGGTTATCCCAGGAATGCATCTCCAGAGGCTTTCTTTCACCAAGAAATTGCTCCATGGTAGTGGCTATTCAGAGTGTAGTTACTGGCTACAAGGACTGAATCTTAGTAATATGCATGTTTATCTCGTTACTAAGTATCATGATTCACACTCACACCAAGGTTTACATATATAACAATGTCAAGTCTTGACCCTCTGTAGGAGCTAGATCTCGGTCAATGAACTTGCAACTATCATAGATAATAACCTATCTGGCTGTTAACGTGCCCAAATTTTCATGCC
This sequence comes from Ellobium chinense, assembly GCA_033807755.1. Taxonomy (NCBI): domain Eukaryota; kingdom Metazoa; phylum Mollusca; class Gastropoda; order Ellobiida; family Ellobiidae; genus Ellobium; species Ellobium chinense. The sequence continues at coordinate 5,067,809 of JAWQUT010000007.1, read as the reverse complement.
AGGTCTTTTCTCTTGAAAAGCAACCAACTATACTAAATCACATAAGTACACTGAAACCTCGTTATACCACCAAGTAAGGGGCAAACAGAAAAATGGCGGTATAACGAGAATGGCGGTACAACGAAAATACCATGTAGAACAAGGGAAATAAGTAATTTACCAACATTGGACTGGCTAACATGTCTAAAATAATGCAGTTATCTCTCCACTAGACATAAACCTTCGTTGTCATTTTGAAGTTTACATTGCTTTCATTTGTTTTTTGTTGTTGTTGTTGTTCTTTGTGTTTAAGGACTTGAGTTGATTTTAAAACAATAGAGTTAAAATTAAAAACAAGCAAGAACTAAGGATTGGAAGCGTATGTGTCAAGTTGGAGAATGATAAGAAAAGAAGTTGACTACTACACATTACACATCCGGGTCGGAGAATCACACGAGCGCTAGGCCTACGTCATAGATCAATGTGTGCTGTTTGCATCGTACCCCGCGACCGGTGCGAACCAGTTGAAGCATCACCTCGCGCGCGCTTACGTTCGTTCGCAAACTCTCTAGGCCTATTGAGCGAGAAGAGATTGAACTGTGACCCGCCTTTCCCACTGCATGCCCCATCAGTAGGCCTATCAGGACTTCGCTTCCAAAAAGCGAAGAGTGTGTAGTAGGATTGGTGTTTGAGTAACAAGCACAGACTGTGGCGCCAAGTGATGTTCCGTCTGTTAGCTGGATTTAGGTAGAGGTGGGGAGTGGGGAGTGGGGGTTAAATTTACGTTGGCGGTATAACGAGCAATATTTACTATACTCAAGTTATGAATGTAACAGTTAAACTGTTGGCGGATGGCGGATGGCGGTATAACGAGATTTTTAGTGACTTTGTATAGGTGGCAGATCCGTTCCACGGCGAAAACTGGCGGTATGCGGGAATGGCGGTATAACGGGTGGCGGTATAGCGAGGTTTCACTGTAGTTAAAAGTGACTAATTACTATTGAAAGTAATCTACTGTACTTTTAGTCAATTACTCTTTATCAAAAGTAATCTACTTGTATCTAATCAATTTTTTGAAAATTTCAGAAATGACCTGTTTGCATCTAATTACATTTTAGAAGTAGTTTTCACAGCCCTGGCATTTGATATAAGCCGGAGTATCCTATTATTCTTTCTCTGATGGTCCGCATACATATATCATTATTGCCTGAATTTATTGATGTACATTAGTAAGATCATATTTGTCCATTCTCATTGACTTCATTGTTCCCTGCATATTGTAAAAAACTAAAATTTTAAAAAATGTAAATCAGAAAGTGTTCTTATTCTCTCCAACAGAGTCGATGGGAGATGACAAGAATTAATGAAATCAGGTATCTGACACTTTGCATGGACAGAAATTCTGCAACAGAACACTTAGTGTCCAGGAAGTGTGACCACCAGTCAAAATCACAAGTGTTTAACTACACTAAGGTAAATCACTTTTTCCAGAAATATCAGGGCACGTATTGACAAAAACAAAAGCAAAAACATCTCTCATTACTACCATTATCAAAATGCCTCATTCGTAGTTCAGAAGGTCGCAGGTTATGAGTAGAACAAAAGTTCCAAGCTTTAAACAGTGAACTCAGGAAATTCAGATACTCATTGTCATGATCTGGTCTCATGTTCCTCAGTGTCCATATACAGTTTAGCACAGATAACTTGAACTCTTCAGGGCCACCTCATCTAGCGGAAGTTTCCCGAATTTTGAGGAACATGTGAGGCACTAGTGGTGAGAAATAACAAGTCTCAAAGAGAATCATGATCTTGACTTAAATGTGTTTGAGATATCTGTGCTGGAGTGTACACTGTTAAATTTCACTGATGACCTCAGAACACCTCAAAAATTCTGAATTAAGGATTGGTCCCTGGAATTCAAGATTGTCAAGCCATATAAGTTATTGCACTTTCATCCAGAACAGGGAAGTAGGGGTTTAACTTTGAATGTAAGATGCTGTATATCAGTGGTTTCCAATCTACTACATTAGTAGAGGTGCATTTCAGAGGGTGCATCACCAAAGAGTGTTACACAGACAAGAGGGGATACTTTACTTGTTCACAGTGCTTTTGTAGTAATGCCCACAGTGAGTAGTACTCAGTGCACATCCATACAGTGCAACTGATGCATACTAAGGATGAAAGAAAGTTTAGATATGCCTACTAATAAGCTCCTTCCTTTTCTAGTGTCCTCCACTCTAGTTAACTGTATATACAGTGAAACCTCGCTATACCGCCACCCGTTATACCGCCATTCCCGCATACCGCCAGCTTTTCGCCCTGGAACGGATCTGACACCTATACAAAGTCACTAAAAATCTCGTTATACCGCCATCCACCAACAATTTAACTGTTACATTCATAACTTGAGTATAGTAAATATTGCTCGTTATACCGCCAACGTAAATTTACCCCCCACTCCCCACCTCTACCTAAATCCAGCTAACAGACGGAACATCACTTGGCGCCACAGTCTGTGCTTGTTACTCAAACACCAATCCTACTACACACTCTTCGCTTTTTGGAAGCGAAGTGCTGATAGGCCTACTGATGGGGCATGCAGTGGGAAAGGCGGGTCACAGTTCAATCTCCTCTGGCTCAATAGGCCTAGGCCTGGAGAGTTTGCAAATTCGAACGTAAGCGCGCGGGCGGTGATGCTTCAACTGGTTCGCACCGGTCGCGGAGTACGATGCAAACAGCATACATTGATCTATGGCGTAGGCCTAGCGCTCGTGTGATTCTCCGACCCGGATGTGTAATGTGTAATTAGTAGTCAACTTCTTTTCTTATCATTCTCCAACTTGACACAGACGCTTCCAATCCTTAGTTCTTGCTTGTTTATAATTTTAACGCTATTGTTTTAAAGAGAGATAACTGCGTTATTTTAGACATGTTAGCCAGTCCAATGTTGGTAAATTACTTATTTCCCTTGTTCTACATGGTATTTTCGTTGTACCGCCATTCTCGTTATACCGCCATTTTTCTGTTTGCCCCTTACTTGGCGGTATAACGAGGTTTCACTGTATATATATGCTCCACATTGTGATCTGTATCACAGATAAAATTACAAGTATGTCAGGCTTCGCCCTATGGCAGGGGCAACACTTATTACCATAGGTGCACACTTTTTGACACAACATAGTACTGTACATTATTGTTAATTTGCTCCTGTGTAGAATTACAGGGTAAGAATTTTTTTGTTTCCACAGAGTAAAACTATCTACCACCCACTTTCCAATAGCTGTCTCACTGCTTCAGAAAAACTGGCAGCTCTAGCATTCCAGCCTTGCATGGGAGGGCGCTCCCAAATATGGTCGTGGCCTGAGAACCCAGAATACGTTCCTTTGCCAAAAGATGACAGATAGTGAGCTGAGAGTATTTTTATTATAATTGTGTGTTTGGGTGTGTGATGATGATGACCTTGGGTGCTGAGAGAGAGAGAGAGAGAGAGAGAGAGAGAGAGAGAGAGAGAGAGAGAAAGAGAGAGAGAGAGAGAGAGACAGGGAGGGAGGGAGGGAGAGAGAGTGGAACAGAAAGTGAAAGAAAGAGTGGGTGAGAATGACAGTAAGAAAAGGTGTTGCATATAAGTATGAGCTACAGTCCTAGATGCATTGTAAATGAATGTTAGTATGAGCTATGACAAAAAGCATGCAAGGGAAGTCAAGTACTCACAGTGGTTGTACAAATATCATCTAGGGAGAAGTTTTGAAAGGATGCTGTTATATGGAAAATGAGAGAAATAATAAACATGATACAAATATGCCTGACGCTGAGAACACTTGAACATGCTTACCAGAAAACCCTTTCTAGACAACTAGCATTATTCTGCAACACCTGATCTATAGCTCACTGGATTTGTTTATTTGTCTAGTATACAGATCCACATCTTATCACCTACCTACAGTTCCTAAATTTAATAAGGTGACCTAAAATTAGCAAGAAAAAGCTGTAAGGAGTATATCATTTGCCTTTTAAGTGGTTTGAGGTAGCTGGGCAGTTAAGAAAGAGCTCCTCTGTGCTCTGAAATGGAAAAACCCTGTCACTCTAGCCCCTTCTGCTCAAGAAGTGAGCTGCAGTTTGGCAGTTGCAGCACAAGCAGAGTGATATGTAATCATTGTGGTGTGATTCTGTGCACAATTGAAACGTTTTAAAGCTACCAAAGTAGGCAGGATGACTAAAACATTGAGAGGAAAGGTTTTTATTTTATAATTAGGCAGAATGTTCTGATATCTGACCGAGCAATACTTCCTGTAAAAAGAACAAATAAAGTTCTTCTATTCTATTTGTGCTCATTGTGTCATTTTTCATGTTCTAAATTGACAGGTACATTGTCAAAATCTGTTTTTCTCTTTATTGGGAGTTAAGATTCCTGCCAGGGCAGCACTGGGATACCTCAGCTAGTTTGTAGGTAGCATGTTCAAGAATAGGTTTCCCAAGACCGGTGAGTTCTATGTAACTACTGCTCAATCAGTGTATAGGCCTAGAATAAAATTCCATGGGTAAAAACTCCTCTGTTGGGAAACTGATCTCAGCCATTTTATTTCCTTTAAGTCATAAAAGTTCTTATCCTTGACTAGATTTCACAATTACAAGCTCAGATTGTTTAGTGCCACCTTAAGAATCATTTTGCTTGCCTAGGTCACATACAATGCTTTCACTGCTTCATTCCTTGGTAATGTAAAGACAGAGTGATATAAGGCACACTGTGCTGACTGAATAAAACTGAAAATAATAAAAATATTGGAAGACAAGAGAACAGAACAATATGAATGAAAGAGGACACAATTTTAATTGGATGAACTGACTGCTTTAATATAAAAGTTTCATCCTCACAGGCAGTGACCTCCAAAGTGTCTGTGGATCATGTATACGATTAAACATATGAAAATACTTGTAAAATGCCAATTTTCAGCTCATGTGATGAGCATTTACCCACTGAACAAGTCAATTTCACAGCAAAGATGGTCATGTGGCAGTGGGGAAAACACTGGATATTTTTCTGTAAGAGGAGTGTGATCTAAGATCAGGATGTATCCTGGGTAAAGTGAAAAGTATCATATGGCTTCTTGTCATATTACTCTTCATACATTAGCTTGTTATTTTCGCTTTCATTTATGAAACTTCTAAACCACATATTTGTCCCACTGAAGAAAAAAATATAGATATACTCAGATTGAAGTTCAAAATTTGCCACATTTGTGGGAAGAGTAAAACATTTTAAAAAAGCCAAAGAAAAAAAAATAAAAAAAATTATGTGGTAATTTCAGTAAGTAGCAAACTATCATACTGCAAGTCAAAGCATAAGTCTTACCTCTTAAGTGATCAATCTTGCACTGGATCTTCAAATTGACCAAAATAAGTGTGTACATTGTTCTGAATCCTTGGCAACTAATCCAAATTGTGTGAGAGAAAATGATCTTGTCTACCAGTAAAAGAATGCAGGTGCAACTTCTGTGGTATCATCACCCTTGCTTTGTCTCAATGCATTTGTCACAGTGATATGTCACCAACCACAGTTCTTCCAAGAAAAGTAGCCATGGGGTCACGACCTTTAGCATACAGCATGAGTACCTTCTCCACTTCTTTTATACTGCAAAGGAAAAGAATAGTGAAAGTACACCTTCATTCACACTATAGGGACACTAATTTGCAATGCCATACATTGTTACATATTTCATTAATGAATAAAGCCACTGCTAATCCTTGCAATGCATTGCCATGGTCCTCTCACCCCCAACCCTAAGACCAGATCCTCCTTTCAACCTGAGTTGAGTGAGAAGTCGGAAAGAAAGACAAGAACACTGCTCATTCTTCCATACTGTAAAAGCAAACTAAGGAAATCGCTCTGCTGGCACTGATCAAGTGTCCACTTTTGTCTCCTGCTAGAATGTCTCACTTAGAGCATAATGTAAATTTGGTGAGAAAATATACTGTACTTTCATTACAACTTTTTCTTCATCAACCTTGAAACTCCCCCTTCCTCACCTGTCAACATGAAACCGGGTTAAAATATCACCGTGGGTTAAAAGAGATTAAATTAACCATTTACAGCACAATATAAAGGGATATAAAGAAATGTCTGACAGCATTGTTCCTTCCTTACAGGTTTTACAACCTTAATTGGTTATAGCACTGCCTGTTGAGAATTGATATGTTATGTTGTCATCACCTTTTATTGACATAATGTTCACCATGTTTCCCCGCCCTACCTTATCTCCATGTGCTAGATCACCAATGGACAAGGGGAGCGAAAATCGCAACAGTGGCTCGTTTTTCCTTTCTCTACCCTGCTACTTTTTCCTCTTTTGCTGGCACATCATTTATCATGCTATAAAATTTCCCTGAAATTCATTACAGGGTGAATCATAAAAGTTTACTATAAACAAAGAGGGCCTCTGGACAAAGATTTTCTTTTTAATTCAGCTTAATCAAGATTTCAGGTAAAGCACTGTCATGTTATGGAGTTCTATTCCAGTTCTGTCAGACAGTTTTTAGATACCACAACTGAAAGAGGGACACGAGTTTTTGAACAGACTATAGTCACTTACTCAGCTCTGCAGATAAACTTCTCAAACTGGATCTCATCCAGATGAAAACTGGTATTCTCCTGTGTCCTCATATCATCTATTTCACTTGATCTGGAAGAACTCAAGCTCTCTGAATCCTGCGTGCATCAAACAATAACTCTGACTTAAAGGAAAACTGAATCATCCAATAGATCATATTAAACCCTATGATACCCTTTGATTGAAATGAAACAGTCTTTTGAGTGTCTAACAACATGATGTAATGCCTTTGCCTCTCCTAGACAATCCACATGGTTACGTAATGGAAAGTCAAAATTCTTACACTCTCAGCACATGTAGCAGTCATAAGCTTACATTTTTTAGCCACATAACCAAGCTGTCTAGGCAGCGTTCTGCAGTTGGGTGATAATAGGTCAAGATGAATCTTTTAATTCTACTGTAAGCAACAGATGTGTGAAATAAAATCATGCTCAGATAATTAAAATACAGAATTCTTTCCTGGCCTACACAGTCGCACTCAAGTTATAGATGACCAGAACATTAACTGAAAGCTGAATAATGCTTTGTCAGTCAGAGATGGCTGGTGGAACTTAGGTGACATCATTGTTTTTGCCACAAGCCTCTGCTACGTGGGCAAAGGAAATAACTCTGGACACAAGGGTCAAATCTCAGTCACTCGAGCCTTCCTTATTGCATCATGCTGTTACAGAATGATGCTCTATCTTCACAAAATTAGTTTGATGGACACTCTAGATAATTCTCAGAAAGAAAAAGTACTAGAAATGAAAACCTGTACTTGACATGTGTATCCACCTTTGTACCTTTACATCTGTGGGAGGAGGTGGAGGGTGTGGAGAAGAAGTTGGGATTGTGCTAATAGCCCTGCGGCAAAGAAAGGAGATCCCGCATCCCATTAAAAATACTCTTCTGACTTCAAATTTATGGAGGCACTGATATCACAGACAGGCTTTTGTTATCCCTGAGATCTTGTTTACTACATAATATCTGGGATAGCAAAGGAAATATGAAACATAAGTAATTCTGTGTTGCCTGAACTTCATCGGACTGTTTGAAGGCTAGATATGTTGCCTCAACTTTGCATCTTTGCTCAAGGCAAACAAAGAAGAAAACAAAGCCTAAAGTCTGATGTAATTCTATTATGCATGAACATACTTATTATGAAATTCATAAGACCCTGAACTAATTTGTATGCAGTACATATACTTAGTAATATTTATGCCACTGATCAAACTCAACTTCAGTGGAACCATCTAAAACAAGCATGGTTTTAATGGGAACCTGCTCGTGTTGCCCAAAGTCTCAATCCTGTTTGTCCACTTCTTTGTTTTTGTCAAACCACTCTTTCATCACACCACTAAAATGACAAAACATCCAGTTAAGGATGAATATCTCATCCTTGTAAGTGTTTTTGTATGAATAGGGTGGTTTGAAAGCTAATGTGCGGATGGAGTAATTTTGATCAGCGTGTAAACCTGTGAGGTTAAGGTAGGGAGGACAAGGTGGGGTGACTTCCTCCATGTACCAGTGAACTCAGGTAGTAGCAGGCGATCCCACACAGGCCGAACAAAGTGCAGTTCTTGGTGAAGTGAAGAAAGGAGTTAGCTCTCATAATGACAGTTTACTGAACCTTCAAGCGAAATTTTCTAAAAAAAAGCGCCGCCTTCACTGGGGCTATCGATTTTGAAGTTTATATGCTTACTACTCCCTTCTTCGTTTCGTTCAGCACAGCAAGGGACACCTCTCCAGAAATTCCCAGGCTGTGCTTCAAACTCAGTCATTTCTCACCTTCCCACAAATGTAAACTTACTGATTAGTAGGAGCTTTCAAGCGCTGCATTTGCAATCGATAGTAACATGACCAGCATGAATGCCACATATTTGCTCATGAACACTGAATACAGTTCAGGTTACTTCTCTAGTCCCCAGACCCGAATTCAGAAACAGTGGTGCTCTGTAATGAAACTGTCAAAGCTCCAACCACCCTATTAGTACTAAGTGCCACTCAATCACTTTTGGGATTTGCTTTGGTGTTGCAAACTTCATAAAATTAAATTTTACTCCTCGAGACAGCTTACTGTTTCAAATGACAGTGGCGCATTACTCAGAACTATGGAGTTTGACATCTCATTACTTTACGTTCATGAGATGAAATGTTTCACGATCTTTGCACAACATAACAAACGTAGATTGTTTTGTCCATGTGGAAATAAAACAATGTTAAAAAGATTGTATGAGATCCTAAGACTCCCACATCTGTGATAACTCCATTTCATCCAAATTAGCAATTAAGACAATTAGGCTCTCAAGGGCTTACCCGAATGCACATCAAGGAATCAAAATCTCAGGTTACAGGAGATCTAGATCAAGGATGTCTAACTTTTCAGGAGAGAAACCAGTTTTATATTTTGATTCAGAAGAGGGACCAGTTTTGTATTTTAGTCCAGATGAGGGGCCAGTTTTGTAAGTTAGTCTAAAAGAAGGACAGTTTTGGATTATTATTTTACAAGAGGGACAATTTTATATATTAGTTTACAAGTCAGGTTACGTTTTGTGTTTGCAAGATGGGTTATTTTTGTATGCTAGTTCAGAAGAGGGGCCAGTTTTGTATTTTAATTCAGATGAGAGGTCTTTTTGTATATTAGTCCAGAAGAGGGGCCAGTTTTGTTTTTGGCCCAGAGGAGGGGCCAGTTTTATAACTTAGTCCACAAGAAGGGAAAGTTTTGTATTATTTTCCAGAAGATGGGCCAGTTTTGTATATTAGTCTAGAGGAGGAGCCAGTTGTGTGGTTTAGTCCAGAAGAGAAGCCAGTTTTGTATTCTAGTCCATTAACCTTCATCGGCTGTCACTAAAATCTTCCTATTAAGTCCGTCGTGGGGCATACAGTGCCCCACACTCCCTATGTAGCAGAAAATAGAAAACCTACGTTACGGCTATCGTGGGGCATACAGTGCCCCATACTTCTTACATAACAAAAAACGGGTAACCTGCGTTACGGCTTTCGTGGGACATACAGTGCCCCATACTTTTTATATAGTAAAAACAAGCATCTTCTTGTCAGACTATCGTGAGGCATGGAAGTACCCATTAAAATTATAAAGGGGAAAAGAGAAAAATCATAATATAGGCATTCCTTTCATATCCCGCATTTTCATAATGGAGGAGCTCAAGAAAGCATTTGCGTAGCTGCAGTAAGTAATTATTTCATGTGTGCTATATTTAAGTGCACGTTTATTGTCATCATCCATTTATAGTCGTCGTGATAGTTGAGGTCTTCATTGCTTTCATCATCATTTCTCTTGTTATTATCACTGTCATTTTCGTTCATGTCGTCGTTTGTGCTTGATTTTCTGTGTTTTCCTTTTCATCGTAATCATCACATTTCTGCTTATTTGATCTTAGATGGGCAAGAAAGCGTGACTACAAGCTAATAAAAAAAAAAAAAATAGGCATTTTCGGCATCTGGCATTGTTTCTTCAGTCAAGGGCTGTGTCCGTTCAGTCATATCAGGAATTACGACCAACAGCTAACTTATAAAGTGCTTAAGGATGAGCTGAAATTCACATTAGATTATTAGAATCACAAAACTGAAATTCTCCAATAGAATAAAAATATATATTTTTGACGCATTAGTTCACAGTCATGTCTCTGAGAAAGGAATTTCCATAAAGAGACAAGTGAAAATTACCAAGTTTAAAAGCATTGTGAATGGTTTATGACATTAATCACTGCTTATTGTCTTTCTCTCGGTATTCCTGATAGACCTACTACGTTGACAAAGAAAAAACGATACCAGTGTCATCCATAGTGAACAGTTATAACCTTCAAAATTACAGTAGTCAACACCTGAGTTATAGGTCTGTCAACTCAATGAATTTAGTTGACCTAACGATATCTATTTAAAAATCAAAACTGTATGTTCTCAAAACTGAGTTCCGCGCTTTATTTCGCGTTATAGACGTCTTTGAATTATTTTGTTTCCGCACTCATAAGTTTGCACCATTGACATTCTTAAACAGGTATTGAAAACAGAAATCTGTTTATTAAAATACCGATGTTGCTTTTTTTTTCCTCTGTTCAAAGATGCCATGCTCAAATCAGTTGAAAGCTTTTGCTGTCGAAGAACCTAACAACAAGGCCATTAAAACAAACAATGTTAAAACCAGGTTTGGGCTTCACGATCAAAAAGGTCTGAAAACATGCACTGAAAAACTTCAGGAAGACTAGAACCGTTTGAAATCTTAGCCATCGGTCACATGAGTTTTAGACGCACTAGGTCTGAGCAAAACGTCAAGCTAATGAATGAGTCTGGAAATGTCCGTGACGGAAAGAGTGCAGGTCACCCCTGTAAACACCACTAGTGAGAGTCTCAGACAAATTCTTCTGCATGATTCAGAGTTATCTCGTGCAACATTAAAATTAAATGTCCACATGAACGTGCATCTCAAAAACAATTTTGTTTTCCAGTACTTTTTCTCTCTAAAAATTATCTATGGTGCCCACCGAGCCACTTTCCCAAAGAAAGAAGATCATTCTGTTACCGTGCGTGTGTGGAATATGACGCACTAAGGAGAGCTAGAGTGACCAGGATTTGCTCTTGCGTCTTGATTATTCCTCTTCCCCGAACAGCAGCGGTTTGTGACAATAATGATGACATCACTGAAATTCCAGCAGCTACAGTCACCTTTATCTGACAATTTATTATAATTTGTTCAGCTTTCAATTAAGGTTTTGATCATCCAAATTTAGAAGTAAAGTTTGACCGTGTAAGCCAGGTAAAATATTTCGCATTTCTATTGCCTCAGCATGATTTCGTTTGACACAGCTGCCGTTAACAGTGGAAATAAAAGATTCACACCAACATATCATCTGTTTGCAGAGCACTGGCTAGAAAGCTTGGTCGTACGACTAGAACATATTTAAAGTAAGCTTATGGCCGCCCAAGCTGTAGGTGTAAGAATTCGGACTTTGCATGATGTAACCATGTGTTGTCATGGACAGGCAAAGACATTATATCATGTGTACAGACACTTTGAAGACTATTTTATAGGAATAATAGGGTATTACATGTATTAACATGGTCTGTAGGACGATTCAGCTTTCCTATAAATATAAACTCAGTGATCTTGACATTGATGCCAATCTTGACATTGATGCTAGGGTGCTAATATGTAATTGGTTTCAGACTAAAATGGAAAGAAAACCAGGGAAGATTGATGACATCTAGCTTTCAGACGAAGCCATTGCTTGGTATCCAGCTATAGCAAATAAATAAAAAAAAAAAACCTATCTCTTGGGCGTCAGCCACCACCGTATGTACTTGAAAGACTTTAACAATTATAGAAAAGCACAGCCTCGATGGTCTTTAGCAGCCATGACCTGGCTTCAGGACGACAACGGTGACCAAAGAATGTTATACGGTGTTGCCATGCTCAAGCAGTTCCGTATAGCATGAGGACATCGCCATTTTCATGATAACTGCCTATGGTTTCAGCAGGATGGGGCTAGACCTCACACAACAAATGTCACTCTTGCATGGTTGAAGGACAAGTTTGGACAGTGTCTCATCAGCAAAATTTTGGACACTGAGTTGGTGCCCCATTTATGTGATTTCAACTATCTTATTCCCCCTCCCCTCCCCCCC
>JAWQUT010000007.1:5026922-5055591 GCA_033807755.1 Ellobium chinense | reverse complement strand
AAGCCACATGAAGGACAGATTTTATTAAATCAAAATTTCAAAATTTGGGGGAAGGGGCCTTCCTGGTTTTTTGTGACACTGATAAAACTATGAAACATTCAAATAATCCAATAGCTTCAGAAAGCACCAAGAACTGCAGCACAATACAGAGAATGAGATCCACAACATTGCTTTTTGAACATGTCAGCTTGTTTTTCGAGACTTTGAATCGAGGGTGTGGCTATGCCTTGAGAGAGGAGAAAGGAACATAGACTAGGATTCCTTACAAAGGCTTGTGGCAGTCTTTTGTTTTTGTTGGATATTTATGCACGGAATAACACCGCGACTTCCGCGCTGACGTGACGTTTCCGGTTTTTCGGGTGCTTTTCGGCGATTTCACAAAATGTCGAAAATAACTCTAGTAATTTTCTTACAATTTCAGAATAGGTTATAGGTTGTAAAATTAATTTTGAAATATTATTTTTTAGCAAAAATGATGACTTTTGATCTAAAACTTGATATTGAAAATATAAAAACTGTCGGAAATCACATTTTTTCTAGCACTTTAACAACATAGTGAAAATCAATCCATGATTATTCTTTTATTTTTCAATTTAAAAAAATACCAAATACAGTAGAATCCGCTTAAGCGGGACACGCGTAAGTGGAACGCCCGCTTAAGTGAGACGAATGCCCGGGGAACGGAAATTTTGCTATTTAAATCTATACACGTGAGCGGGACAGCAACCCACTTAAGCGAGACGACTTGGAGCCAGATCTCCGCAATATACATGCTGTTTTTGACAGGAATTCTGCAAATTGTCATTATTGTACTGTGTCTCAGTGCTTGTTTACCTTTGCCCATCAGCTGAAAACCTGAGAGCTACAAAGAAGCTTGTACCGATGGTCCTGATAACTCCTCTTACGTTATGTGAGAAATGATTGACACTACCTCCCCAGTGCCTTTTGTCAGGCAGTTGATCCTTCAACGCACGCATGGACGAATCAGAGCAGACATCCTAGTCCCTGGTCAATTAACCTGCGCAACGGATCAAGATTAAGTAAGCCCCGCCCCCTGTCAGCCACACTTTATCCTTTCTTCAGCTTGGGCAATGATTGACACTTACGAGCCTTACCTGCACTATTGCACAACACTCAGCCGGGGTGTTGTTGACATAGGCATGACCATCATTCCTGTTGCGTAAATCCTTTTTGACACACGCCGCTTGCGTCGCGCTTTGACCAGATATGGAGCGAGAAGTGTGACGCTTATCTTTGCCGGTGTTTACGATCATGTAAATTCGATGCCAAATTAGCTTTGATCACTTGAATGGGGGGAGGGGGGGCGACGAACATCTCGACTTCAGAAATGTTAGACCTCTCATAGTCTTTCCAGTTTTATTTTTAACATGTCTTATTTCTTTCCCTTTGATGTAGACACGTCCAGGTCTTTAAATGAAATCGTTTTTTAATTTTCAAAGGAGAGTGGTGAGAAGGCTTAGGTGCTTCTTTGAAACCAACCAAAACTTCCGTTCCCCGCAAAGAATTACTAATAATAGACTATGCACTGCAAGTCTACTGAAAATGCATTTATTTTGACTGCAATATGTATATTTTAAACAGTATACAATTTAAATCTGACTCCGTTATCACACCTCGCTAGCAACAAGTAATGATTTTCCCTTAACTTGAATGAAACGCTCGAACTATCTAAGAAATCACTTTATAATGGAAAGTCCGCCTAAGCGGGGCGCCCGCTTAAGAGGGACGATTCGTTGGGAACGGAGCCGTCCCGCTTAAGCGGGTTCTACTGTATACCAAAGTGAAGCTAATTACGAACTTGAGAAATACATGACATATGGAGGCGAAATAATTTTTTGTTCAAAAGTTACACGAATTTGAAAACCTCTCTGGGACATAAAATACCCACGACAGCCGATGAAGGTTAAGAGAGGTGAATTTTGGATTTTAGTTCAGAATGGGGGGCACTGCACTCACCTGCATGTAAACACAAATAAAATCTGCCAACAACCTGGCAAGTTTTTTTCTCCCACTGCTGACACAAACAATCCCAGATACATCAGGCTGGGAGGATGAGGGCATCAAAGACGGAGCTTGTGTGAGGAACTGCATCACCAGCTTCTGAATATGAAACGAGAATAGACTAAGGGGATATCCAATTTAATAATAACAGATGTTAATAGGTCTCATTTCCAAGCCGACCCCAATTAATGCAACTTCACATTATTACCCCTAAGAGGTCAAATCATTAAGGATATCCTCATTACTACCATTTGACAGGTGCTGTACACTAGTATTCTGACAATATGTAGCCATTTTGCAGACTAATGAACTGAGGATATTGTGAATGAAATGCTTTTCTACTGCAATAACAAATGGCCTTGACAGGCGTCAAACCCACAACTTAATGATTTTGAGTCGAAATTCATAACCATTCAGCCACACTGCACCACATGCCAATCTATACATAACTGGGTGGAAAGATAATGTAGTATTCCTTCTTTAATAAGGGGGAGTAATGTGAGCTCAGTCTGTTAATTTTTCTGATGTTACATATTATTTTAGGGAAGCCTGTCACCAGGGATTTTACCAACTTACTGTGAATTATCAATTTTAAGAAGATAGGCTGAAAAAAACCTACATTAGAAAATTTCATGCCCCTGCCGGGAATCGAACCAGGGTCTCTCAGCTTGCAAGTCTAAACATGTTACCCCTACTCTACACTAGGGACACTAACTTTATAGCAATTTATTTCTTAAATACTGCCTGAATATATTCCCTAACTTCCAAGTGCGAGCCTAGTGTGCTCACCAGTGACCCTTACACTCTTCCCGACTGCTCACATACTCGTATATACCACAATAACCTCCAATGTCAAGTTGCATGGTGGGGCATAGTTTTTAAACATACAAATAAAAGCATAGTCAAGCCATATTATACATCAAACTATCCAGCCTAACTTCCTGAATGCGGACCTGTGATATTTACTATGGCTCCTAGCACAAACAAGAAATCTGATAAAGCAAACATGAATTGGACTGAGAGAACAATTGGTGATCTAACAACAATACTCAACAACAAACTTTTTAGACTTGCTTAGCTAAGCAGATAAGCATTACTTCTACTGGCCATGGCAATACCAACTGCCAGTAAGTAGAGAAAATGATTAAACATATAGGTGAAGTGAAAGACAGACAAATATTCCAAGCTGCATGAGTTCCCAAGGTTTGAGTAATGATTCAAGAAACACTCTGCACATTTCACTTTCTCTACACAAATCATTACAATTCAAATATGCGTAGCCAGTTATCGCCCTGAGGGATGCAGTAAGCATGATATAATACAGATGGCCTGCGTATTCTCACTCTAAATCTAATTTTGTTGGTGCGCATCGTTCCCAAAGGCCCTCAAGACACATCCTGTTCCATGCAATAAATGTGGACCACTGATAAGGCAGAGTCCTTTTCACTCCTCCATGTGCCTGAGAACTCTCATATGAGGCTGAAAGAAACGAGCTGATTTTTCAGCGTAGATCTGCAGAAAGGTAGGGAGGACGCAAAAAAGGCAGGATGACTTCTCCATCTGCCTAAGAACTCTGGCAGGTGATCCCCGTAGACCAAACAAAGTACCGCTCTGGGTGAGGTGGGAAAAGGAGCTAACTGTCTTGGCTCTACAGTTTGCTATCCCTTCAAACGATATTTACAAAAAGGACGTCACTCTCACTGGGGCTATCAATTTTAAAGTTTATATGCTTACAGTTCCTTTCTTTGTCTCGTTCAGCACAGCACAGCAAGGGATGCCAACTCCAGAAATTCACGGGCAATGGTTTAAACAGAATAGTCTCACCGCATATATCATTTATTGGGCTATTCACTGTTTAACTATAAAAAGGAAGCCACCCTCACTGGGGCTATCAGTTGGAAATATATGTGTCTGCAGTTACTTTGTTTGCCAAGGGTTGCTATTCCAGAAATCCTCAGGCAATGATCCACTGAGCTAGCCCACCTATTAACACAGTTACATAGTAAAAGAAGGTCTTAACAATCTGACCATACAAACCAGGTGACTGTTTATAATGGGGCCAGAATGTATGTAGTAAAATCCTAATAACATGACTAATAACATGACTACTCCTTCATTAGGAGAGACTGATACTCACCATTAATCCAGGGATGTGGTTTGCTTCAGCTCGCTTCATGGTTGCTTCAAAATTCAGCAAGATTCCCTTCAAAATATGTAGCAGATAGCTTGCAAATGCCAGCCTACCTTGCTTTTCACTGCAGAAGAAGACAGGGCAAAACTTAAAGGAAATACAAGTGCAGCCAGATGATAAGGCTTGTTAAATTTAGGAGAAAATTAAAGCCATTACATATTATCTGTGAGGTGTACCACTAGGGATTTTCAAAATGAAAGGATCTTACCTCATCTCATATCCTTGCTCCAGTAGACTGATGACATCATAATCAAGATTCTTAAGTGACAATATGGGTTGAGGGATTCTGTTGGGTTCCCCAAGGAAAATTCCCTCATATAGTTGTCTCTCTACATGTGCCTCCATCTCTACATCTTCCCTGTGTATCCTAGATTGGTGACACAGCTCCTCACTAGAGCCACTAAACATGTTGGCAGCTGGGATACTGGAAACTGAGGAGACCAGCAGGCAAGTTTTATGAAAGGGGGTCTTGAACGGATGTGCACACACAACCAGGAGTCCACCATGCAAACTCCAGGGAATGTCAAGAATATACTACATCAATAAAATCTGCCAAACATTCACCTCATTTGATTTTCAGCTGATCAGAAAAACTTGTTTTTAACAGAGGTTAACTTTACTCATTTATTGATGGCAAAGGAGGAACAAGAAAGGATTACAGAATGTGTTTTTCATGTAAGCAAGTTCACTTTACATCTTAAGCCATTTAAAATCCCTCTGACCCAGACAAAACCCTGCAAAGCTACTGATATATGTCCACCATTTCCCTGTAATATTTCAGATGTTAGTAAATAGTCTTCCTATACTCATTACAACGCTGCCCCAGCAGTCCACTTCAACAAAAGTACAGTATAACTAATTTCCAAGTCTGGTAGTGAGAGAAAGTTAGAAAAAAAACCTAGTCTTGAATGAATATGTGAATGGCATCTTCAGTGTTTTACTAAAATCAAATTCACAGCATCCACCACATCCCTTTAAAATACTGTGAATGAATAATATGATTTAAATGGTCACTAGCATAGATGGACTCCAATGTACAAATGACTGGTTAGTTTGACAGGTTTAAAGGGATACACAGATACTATTGATAGGTACACTGACAATGAAAGGTTTTGAACCCCTTACTTGAGTGAAAAGGGATTTTGATCTGAGATTTTAAAAAAAAACACTGCAATATTGCCAAATTCATGCTGATAAAACCCTATTCACAGTTGTCAAGATCCAAAATTGTAGGGAGCAGATCCAGGCATGCCACTGATTACAACACGGAAAAGGGTAAAGTTGAGCATCATAACTCATTCTCCAGCTGTCACGTATTCCCTGGACCAGCAGGGCTCTCTCTATGGGACCTTTTAGAACCCATCTGCTAAGTTTCTAAAACATCAGGGCTAAGTGAGAAGGTAAAGAAACTACAGTGGACCCTCCCATTTACGATCTCCTCTCGATTACGACTTAAAATCTCATGATGGATTGGTTTCTCAAGACCTCCGAATAGCGACTTCACTCCAAATATCAACTTCCTCTAAAATCTGACATGCGACACACCCTGAACCTTTGTTCTGTCTTCCCGCCCCTCTAAACTGGGACCTGCCCCCATGTTTCGAACATGTGTAGTCGTGTATTTTGTCGCCTGTCAATCTGTCTCATAACATAACACCAGCATGAGCCGCAAATGCCTTGATGATTTGGTGCATCATTGACAGGCTGGACTCGCTGAGTGGGCCTACGCTACTTTTTCCATCCCCGTATGAATATGCTGACGGGAACGTTACTAACGCTTCTTGAATATGATTGGACACAGGAAATGATGTTGCCTAAAGAAAGCCAATGACATACTACGCAAACTGTCGGATATCTGTGTTATTTATTCCCACTTGACTGTGTCTTTCGCACTTGTGTGGTCACTCATTCTTTCTGTCGAACCCCGTCATTGAACATGCATCACACCATAAGTTTTAGCTAGACCTTGGCTACACACATTAACTCAGATCTGCGACAGTGAGTAACTGCAACAGAAAGGCATTCACTGCAAAGAGGAGCAGGGCTGAAGAGACTGCAAGGCGTACTGTAAAGCTGGGCAGCTCGAGTCAAAAGATCGAGTCGAGTCGATCTTTGCCAGCGGCTCGATTCATCGAGTCAGCGAGTTCGGCTCGAGTCAAAAAAGATCGAGTTTTGCTCCGATCTTTTTGAGTCGCTTTAATCTGGCTCGACTCAACATTAATCGAGCCACACGCTCAGCGCGAAGTTACCGCGGCAGTGTCGCACCTCCTACAATCTAATTAGATTTAATTGAGATTGTTTATGTTAAGGAAGGGTTAGCAGTGATAGCAGGAATGGGCTGGGAAGAGAAGGATCGTGACTAAGCGTTTAAGTTTGGTTTGGTACCGTCGATGCTAATTGGGTAACAAAGGGCTCTGATTTGTGAGATACTATGTGCGTGTGAGTGTGTGTACGTTTGTGTATGTGTTTATATGAATGTGAACATTAAGGGTGCCAGATGAGATTCAGTTACTAAATAACTGATAGGACCTATCCTAGACTGCTGTTTCTATAATAAAATGAAACAATAACTGAATGACTGAAAAAAATAAACAACCCTGAAGTAAAAATGAAACGGCCCCCAGAAGTCAAAAGAAGGCCCGAAAAAAAAACAATGCCACGCTACTTGTACGCGTACTAACTTCTTTTTTTTTTGGAGGGGGATGGGGGTGAGGGGAAGGAGGGCAAAATAAGAACTGTGAAACTAAGGGAGGGAAGGCGGTAGTGGTAGTGGCGGAGAATAGGGAGCACGCGAGAATGTTGAGACTAGAAAGACCCATCCACGAGGAAGGTAATTTATGATGACACTGTATAAACAGATCACTAGTGCAGCTGCAAGCCGCTATACTCGATCTTTAGTCGATCTTATGGCTGCATTACCAGCCTTTACCGCGGACTTTCTTTCCCTCCGGTACCGAAAAAGCTCGAGTTTTAAAGATCGAGCTTTAATCGATCCTTACGATCCGGGCCACCAAAAGATCGAGCCGAGTCGACTTTTCAAAATCAGGGATCGGCCCATCTCTAGCGTACTGCAGAGACATACAATGTGTGTGCGCAAAACCCAGATTCAGACTAATTAAATTACTGTGTGGGTGTATGCAAGGAGGAACATAGGTAAATTGGGGTTATTTTACAGTATATAAATGCAATAATAGCCAAATAAATTTGGTGATCATCCTGCGCTAATATTAGTATAAACCTCTCAGTTAAGACTCCCTCCCAATTAAGATCTTTTCCTCGAACATTTACAAAAGTCTTATCTTGGAGGGTTCACTGTATTCAACCACTTAACCCTGTCCTTCTTCACAGGTCCCCTTAGAACTTTTGATATCGTGACATTCATTGAGATTCTGAGAAACAGGTGTATAGGTCAGGTATTCCTTAATCAATGAAAGTTCTTACAGTGTTTTAGTAGTTACATGAGTGGATGTCCTCTTTTGATGATTCTATATCTTAGTAAAAATCCATCTGCGCATTAGGTGTATCAGGGAGACTCTCTTCCTCCCATTCTCTTTGTGAACATTTGGTGTCACCAATTGCCTAATGTTATTTCTTGATGACTAAATTCACATTTAGCTTACTGTCTCAGTGCTTACTTTCTTGGACTGAGTTCCTGTCATGTGCACCTATCCGATTTGATATGACTGGTTCATCATCACTGGAGTCAGTTGCTGAGCTTATCTCCTCATAATCTCCTCCTAGACCTGGATAAACAAAGATAACTGGAGGAAATTCATGAAAAAAAATCCAAAACCTCACTGACATCTCAGTCAAGCAAGACTAAAATTGAATGCTGCAAGATGCAGCTTTTCACCATTGCCAATAAATTCCCTGCATCCCCCCCCTCCCCCCACAACCCAACAATCCTATAAGTTTGATCCCCACTAGTAGTTCCTACATAAAGCTCACCTGGCTTTTGGTGGAAGTGTGGAGGTGGAACTATCTGCAGTGGCGTCTCATACTGCTCATATCTCTGAATGAATTCAATATAGGATTTGTTGACTCTCTGTCACCAAGGAAAAAAAATAGACAAGACAAGATGCAATTCTCAACACACTATTTAAATGAAAGTGTGTAACCTGAAAATGAGGTTTTGGGGTGAAATTATCGAAATCAGGGTTTTGCTACTTTTAGATACTTTGACATGTCTAGAATCCAGACAAAGTGTTGTTGACTGCAGAAAAATCCATTTTTTGTCTAAAAAATGCATCTGAAAATGGTGACTGAAGCTTTGTTTTGGTACACTTGGAACTTTTGATGACGGATTTCTCAAAACTATATTTTTTTATAACAAATTTCCTGTCGCCAACGTAATTTCTAGACCAATCTATGGAATTTTTTGTATATGACCACTCCAAAAGTGTACATAAAAATTAACAGAGATATTTGGGTTATTTTTTCAAATCTTCTGAAATTTGTGGTGTTTTTGTCAAAAAAATTGTGAAAGTTAGTTATTAGTGAAACCCCAGTTTTGAAGCCGTATAAAATAAAATTTTATCGGGATATCCAAAAATGCTCTCTATTAGTGTTGAGAGAGTATCTATGGACATGTCTGTGTAAACTTTCGAATAAGTAGCTTTTCATTTGATGGAGGAGATAGTTATTGAAAATTACATATTTTCATGTAAAAATTCAAGATGGTGGCCGTTTCCATAGCAATCAAGGAATAAATATGATATTTTTTCACTGTTTTATACTAATTCAAACATGCTGCATTAAAAGAAGATAAATAAATTTTTAAAAAATATGGCAATTGGACAATCGACCTCAGGACTCGCCCCCCTCCTTATGCAGAGTGGACAATAATGATTGGTCAGATTATTTATAACACACCTTACAACTTTCTAGCTTCTGCCCAGTCATCTGCAAGGTAACTTCCATCCTGTAAAGAAGTGAATTATATGGTGAAAACTGGGCACCTTTAACAGAAGTACATACTGACCAGACACTAAGCGTTACTCAAACAGGATCCTTTCTCCATCTATCCTATCTTGTGTGTATATCTTCTAAGAACAGGAGAAAATATATGAAAGGCAGTGTGGGTATATCTTGATAATTGGAAGAATTTAAACCTGATCCATTCTTGCACTTATCAATTATTTAATGTATTTCTGTTAATAAATGTGTGTCATTTCTAGCAAATGCCCCCCTCCTCATTCTCTAGCAAGGTCTATCATGTACAAGTATTAGTAAGAAATCCAGCAAATACAGTAGTGGTATCTTGTCCCAGTCACACCTCTGACAAATTTGATAAGGAGAAGAAATAGTCTGAGATATGCATTTAAATCTTTATGGAAACTGTCTTAGCGACCTAAGTTGTACTTTCAGAAGTGTCATTTAAATCTACAATCCTTGACCTTTGACACAGACATCCATCTAATTGCACTTTCCCTATACAAACACTCAACACTACTAAACAACAACATAAAATGTTGGCATCTTATTTGCTTCCTTCTGACTTACTACATAAAATGTAACTGGTAAACAAAGAGACTTGTCTTGCTAGGTTTATCTTGAAGTAGTTCCATACATAACAAGTAAACATGCAGTCACTCCTCACAACAGAATGTTTTTAGTGGCAAGTTGGCATCAACCAGGAAAATGTTAATAAATACAGTTTACTCTCCTAGGGACTGCATTTCATCTTCCTTTACTTCTAACAAATAATTTAATGTTAATTAATGAGATAATTAAATGCAAATTTTCATGCAAGTGGGGCACAATTTAGAGAGAGTACATGACCATGTGGTGTGTGAGTTATACTCAGAAACTGAGGATTGTCCTATTTTCATTTCTTCATTTTAAATTGATCAAGTTTACCAAACCATTTCTTGTGTGCCACTTACCTGTAGCAAACACATCAAACTATGTATGGCTTTGATGACAAGCATGCTTGGGACAAACATCAAACACAGTGTTAACTTCATACATGATGTGCGACACTTCTTATATAATTCTTCCACAATTTCAAAATGCAACCGCTCAACAGCCACACCTCTAGAGGACATAAACATCTGAATGTTCAGTAGTTTGAAGCAATGACAGGTTCAAAGCATACTGACTTTCACTCCCACTTGTGAGTGTGGCTGAGTCTTACATGGATTCTGATGGAGTCACGGTCCCAGCCCACTGAGATTTCCCTGCAGTCATAACACTGTGTCTGAAATGAAACAAGCATTGCCTCATACAGCTGGCATGCTTCATAGGCCACTTAACAAGACCTGTCCAAGACAGCTTTGAAATTAACAGAGTCACAAACACTTTTTACACAATCTTCAAATATGTTCCATGTGTAGGTGTAATATGAATGACATGTAAACACTATATGACATTGTAAGACCCTACATAGTAAAGAAAGTCTTACATTCATTTTCATCTTTTTTTTCAAACTTATCTTCCACATCATAATGCTTAATAAATTACAAAATGCGCTGATTTTCATGTTACTGTTATGTCATATGTCTCATATCATAAGTCTCTCTCTTTCTCTCTCTCTCTCTCTCTCTCTGTATATGTGGGTGGGTGCGTGCTGGTGGTGATGGTAGTGGAAAGGATGCCGCTTACTTTTCTGGATAAAGCCGCTGATGCAATAAGAGGTTGTTGATGGTAGGAAAGTCCATAAAATCCCTGTGGAGTCAGAGTTTGTTTACAAAAGAATTAGCTCAAATGACAGTGAATCATTTCAACCACTCCATATTCCAGCATTAAAAATCAAGTAATATTTTATCATTCAGGTCACTCCACATACAAGCATTTAGGCCAATCCACGTTGGATCTCTCAAGTCATTTCCATATACAGTGGAACCCGCTTAAGCGGGACACGTGTGAGCGGGACGCCCGCTTAAGTGAGATGAATGCCTGGGGAACGGAATTTTTGCTATTTAAATCTATACGTGCGAGCGGGACAGCAACCCGCTTAAGCGAGACAACTTGGAGTCAGATTTCCGTAATATACACGCTGGTTTTGACAGGAATGCTGCAAATTGTCACTATCGTACTGTGTGTTAGTGCTTGTTTACCTTTGCCCATCAGCTGAAAACCTGAGAGCTACAAAGAAGCTTGAGCCGACGGCCCTGATTACCCTCCCCCCCCCTCCTTTTACGTTACGTGAGAAGTGATTGACACTACCTCCCCATAGCCTTCTGTCAGGCAGTTGACCCTTCTGCGCACACATGGACGAATCAGAGCGGACATCCTAGCCGCTGGTCATTTAACCCGCGCAAGTATTAACGGATCAAGATTAAGTAAGTCCCGCCCCCTGTCAGCCACACTTTATCCTTTCTTCAGCTTAGGCAGTGATTACACTTACGAGCCTTACCTGCGCAATTGCACAACATTCAGCCACAACATGCGATTGACAAAGGCATGACCATCATTCGTGTTGCGTAAAGGCTTTCTGACACATGCCGCTCGCGTCGCGCTCTGGCCAGATGTGGAACGAGAAGTGTGACGCTTATCTTTGCTGGTGTTTACGATCATGTAAATTTGATCCCAAATTATTTTTGATCACTTGAATGGGGGGTGGCGAACATCTCGACTTCAGAGATGTTAGACCTTTCATATTCTCTCCAGTTTTATTTTAACATGTATTATTTCTTTCCCTCTGATGTAGACATGTCCCTGTCGTTAAAAGAAATTGTTTTTGAATTTTCAAAGGAGAATGGTGAGAATGCTTGGGTGCTTCTTTGAAGTTTGAAGCCAACCAAAAATCCCATTCCCCGAAAAGAATGACCAATAATATGCTCTGCAAGTCTACTGAAAATGCAGTTAGACTGCAATAAGTATATTTTAAACAGTGCAGATACAATTTAAATCTGATTCCGTTGTCACACCTCACTAGCAACAAGTAATGATATCCCTTAACTTGGATGAAACGCACAAACTAGCTAAGAAATCACTTTATAATGGACAGTCTGCCTAAGCGGGGCGCCCACTTAAGGGGGACAATTTGTCGGGAACGGAGCCGTCCCGCTTAAGCGGGTTCCACTGTATTCATTTATTCATGTAGATCTAAGTCAAGGTAAATCTGCCTGCATTTCTTCCGAGCGATGCAAGTCTTGCAACTATATACAGTTGACTACTGATAAGTAGATGTCTCTTCGACTTATCCATAAGATCAACTCGTCCATTGATAATAGCCAACAATGTCAAATTATATGATGCTATATGATGGGAGGCAACTCGACCAAAGACACATCTGTTATACAGTTACCCCCCTTGTTTTTCGAATGACGAAAGCAGGGTTTACAAATACATGTAGATCTTGATCTATTGATTTAGTACATGATTTTTTGTTTGTTTATAGTTAGATGTATTCAAAACGACGTGCAGCAGCCAAGTGAAGCGATTGGTTTGCTCGGCGTGTGTTGTATGCGTGTTGTGTAATAAAGACCCACACTGGGCGAGCATTTAACTTTATTTACCAATGCCTAAAGCGAAGCCCTATTCGGCCTTTTCATTGGACGAGAGAGGCGTCCTTCTCAAGGGATTGCACGGGTTGGTGTGTCCACCAATGCCTGCGAGTTTAGAGCATGCCGACCATCGTAACACCGACGTACACACTAACACTACGCTAAGCCACACTCGCAGGCCTGCCTACACATTCATTCAATAGCACAAAGAAGAGTCGACAAAGCGTGTCTCTTTGTTGTTGACTTGAGGTGAGGGGTTTGTTGAGTTGAGGCGAGGGGGCGGGAGCGGGTAAATTCTGGACATAGACTTAGCCGATCTAAATTGATAGAAAAATCAATGAGTGGATCTTTGAATGTAGATCGACTTGAGAGTTGTTATGATGAAGTCGATGTCTACTCAAGCATTTCGACTTTACAGCAGAACATAAAGGATGGGAGAGGCGCTGTGAAAAAAGATCGACTTATCCCGAAGATCAACTTAAGCGACGTCGACTCATGTGGAGCCGACTGTATACAGCCTACTCCTCTAAACTGCAACTTTTGCTCAATCAGTTTTTAGGCGCTGAATTTTTATAGATATGTTATTTTCCACACAAAACAAATTAATTCTTTTTTTTCAATCCATTGGATAGTTTGGGATTTTTTTTGGCTTGGATTGGATAATTCTGACAATAATTAATACCTGTACTACAGTGAAACCTGATCTCAAACTTTTCCTACTTGAAATTTTGATCTATTCATTGCAAGGCACCAGTCCCTTCATTTAGATATGTATATTATAGATTTCTGTAATAAATTACTCGATGAAATCAGAACCTCACAAACTCCAAGTTCTGAGCCAGTACTCAGGAAATTCAAGTTTGTGAGAGTCTATGGTGGTACAGAAGCCCTCAATACAAATACAGTGGAGTCCACTTAAGATAAACTCGCTTAAGATAAAATCTCGGTTAAGATAAACTTTCCTCATGGTCCCGATTTTTGCTTTCTTTACCATTACCAATCAACGACTGGTTAATATAAACGCCGACAACACAGCCTCTGCTTAAAATAAACCCTTCTTGTCGGCCCGCAAGTGTAAACCAGATGCGATTCATACTAAACTTACTAAAAAGTGGCTTTATAAGCCAAAGTCAAGCCCACATGCACTGCCTGCCGTCTTGATGATGTAATAGGGCCATGTGTGCGGAGAGGGGTTGGGTTGGGGCAGAGAGTGTAGGGTGGGAGGGGCGATGCTTCGTTTACCTTGTATTAGTCTAGTTAGTACACTCAGCCTCTGCATGCGTGGTCCACATATTAACCTAGACTAGCCTCCCTCCCCATCACCTCTCATGCGTTCATCAGCGCACAGTTGGTGCCATCTCTCTCTTCCCAGTCCCAAACAAGTGGCTCAGCCTAATGTAGACTATCCATCCAGTACATGTGTGTACACGAGTAGTTCCTTTCTTTTCTTTTCCTGCGCTTGACCAGTAAACATCGAACCGATCTAAACATAAAATCCTTCGCATTGCATTCCAAAATGACAGAGTTGCAAAAAAAAGGAGCTTTTCAAAGATGTGGATAAAAATACCATGAAACAGGTTGTTTCCCTTGAAAATGGTTAAGATAAACCTTGCTTAAAATAAACTTATTGACTCGGTCCCGAGAGGTTTATCTTAAGCGGACTCCACTGTAATAATAATGGTGCAGTTTACAGGTCTTGTATCAAAGCTAATGGCTACTCACACAACTTCACACTATTATTACTATTACCCCGACAAGCCTGATCACTCCAGGACTATCTCAACTCCCTGGGAAGCATACAGTGCGCTGCCATTTATGATGCTGATCACTAGCAATAGTCCAAATTGAAATAAATGACGAAAGCTGCCTTCATGACAAAAAACTTAACGAACTTCAAAATTGCTTACTTATAGTCATCCCAGCTGTCACATGTGGGGAAGATCCTCTGCCATCCCCCTTTCCTTGCCTCCTCTTCCTTCACTTCTCGAATTAACTGTACCTCTTTTGGTCGAAGTGAAGCCAACAAATTTGTGGCAGCAGAGCTCAAGGTTTCTCCTGGTTTCCTGGATTTTGCCTGTGTTAAATAAATTGATGTGTTCTTAATTATTAAGGTGCTAATGGGCAATTTGAGTTGCACAAAAGGCTCTGATAAGCTGTGGAATTCCCTGGGGAATTTTATAGTTACATATTGCTGGCTAATTCCCACCAGGGGCAAGGGAAAGATGGGAATGGAATCTGATTGGTTTTGCTTCACTTTACATCTTTCTCCACAGTCACACTTACACATTTTTCCAGTTCCATCATGGTCTTTAAGTGTTTCTTGGAGCGATGCTTATACCTGGCTTGTTCCAAAGCTTCACGGCAAATTGAGCAATAGTGGTAACCATAGGATTTCTGTAGCAAAAAAATAACCCCAGTAATAACACTACATTTCATATGAAAATAATCTAGTAAATTACTTTTACACAATGCTTATGCCTTAACCTGGCTGTGGGTGCTTTTACAAAGAAATAATGAGGAAATGTAATTCTTAGTATACCAGTAAAGGAGATGGAACAGTTTAAGTGTTCACAGTAAAGCATAAAGTGATGTAAAATGATTATTTTCCTTTTATGTTATCAGCATTTTCTTACAGTATTTTCTTTGTATATTTGGAAACTGTATAAGCCAATGAAGTTTAATCAAAAAGAAAAAGCCTATAAACATTATGGAATCTTTGAATTTCCAACAATAAAAGCTCCACAAGCAAAAGGTGGAGCAAAAAGTTAAAACTTGAAATGTTTGCTGATGAGAGTGGCAAAATTGGATGACAGCCTATATCAAAACCTAAAAAATTTGAGGATCACACATCAAATACAAGGCAAACTCTCAGATACCCATAATATATGTGTATGTGAGCAGTCAGGAAATGTGTTACAATCATAGGCGAACAACAGGCTTAATATGTGAAATTTAGGAGCCGATTCATGCAGTAGGTATATAAGAATTAAATTGCTGTGAAGTTAGCTTCCCTGTGATGGAAAGGTAGCATGTTCAGACATGCATGCTAAGGCACCTTGAGTTCAATTCCCAGTGGGAACATGGAATTTTCCAGGGTAAGTTTTTCCGGCCTGTCTCCTCAGAATTGATCTTTCACAGTAATTTGGTAAAATCCCTGTGTCACACTTCCCTAGATAATGTTTAACAGCTAAAGAAAAAATTATCAGACCAGGCTCACATTCCTCGTCCTTAATAATGAGTAATCTGTAGAATTTGCCTTGTCACCAGGTTACACATAGAATGTAATGTGTCTCTCTTTAAAGGATGACAAAGCAGCAACAGCAAACAATCTGCAAGTCACTCTAACACACGCCAAAAAATAACGAGTCTTGTAGATCTGGTTTGTGTCGATGAAACAAACGATCCATGTTGACATACAAGGTCTTAATCTGAAAATTACATCATAAGCAATAACTGGGATCATTTCCTCCTGACTTTTAGGCTCCTCCTGATGACAGATTTGTTGCAAGAGCTGAAAAATTTAAGGGGGAACTGATTTATAAATGCAAAATAATATAATAAAAAAAAAAGAAGATCACAAATGATCCTGTTTTATTCCAATCCTTACACATGGAACATTATATGTCAACACAGATAAAACAACTCTAAAAACATCACCTCCAGTCTGTATTTCAGTTTGGTGAATGCTGATTTGACCACACTACGCTGTTTTCCCAGGTGAGAATCAAAACATCTCACACCTGAAAGGTTATGTTATTATATTCTACCTCCTTCCAGCTGAAGTGTATAATAGATCATTATAACACTGACAGGGCACATCAGACTGATTGAAATGAGTAGAAATCCTCTAAACTGCACTTCAGTAGAGTAAGTAAAAGGTTATATGAAATGATGACTATAAACATCACAGAAAATGCAGGATCCTTCTCGGACATGTGGAGAAGGAGATCAAATCACCGTGTATTATTTTATGAAAATCTTTTCACTGCAGTAGAACTGTATGAAATTATGAAGGAATAAAAAAAAAACAACTTCATAATTGCAAATTTTTAAAAGCAAGTATTTCTTCACCAGGCTTACTAATAAAAAAATGTATTTGTAGGCCTGATCAAGAAATCATTTGCTTTTAGAATTTGTCTACATTAAAAGGTATAACATTTCTTTATATCTTTGCTTATTTCATTCAGTTTTAGTGCAACTGGAAGGAGTCAGGCCCATGTAAGTCAGTTACCTAGATTGCACTCACCATATTCTTCAACAAAACAGAATGAATGGTGTGACTGAAATGGGACTCCATCCTAAATAATGACTCACTTGACTAGGAATGTGTTATCTGGATTTTTTTGTTATTCATTGCTAACTACCCCTTCATTCACCCCTTTCCACAGACACTTTCGTATTGGCCCCAGTACTCAATGAAACCATGGTATCAGCTTTACAACTTCCTACCATAGGCCAGCTCATTATTAAAAATTTTATTCTCTGGCCTTCTGGGGTAAGAATAATGTGAACATGAGTGAACCTGGGTGTGAGAGAATTAAACCTTGCTAAAAATGCAGCAGGGGAGAGTTATGATTCTGTGAAATAACAAGCATCATAGTTCTCTTCTCTCAGTGAATACTGATGATAGAAAATGAGAAATCAAATTAAACCATATGCTGCCAATTCTGATTATGTATGTCTTCTACAACAAGAAATGAAGAAGTTTCCCAGAAAAATACAGAGAGGTGTTCATTCTGTCTCATATGCAACTCCTCACCAACTAGAGTCAACAGATCACACAGCATGTTGCACTTGATTTTCACATCAATAGGAGTATCACTGAAAGAAAAGACCACAGTAAGAAATATGACAGGCCACTGCAAGAAATGAAAAAAGAAAACAAAGTTAAAAAAGAAGAGGAGAAAAATAACACTGCTAGGATATTTCATTTTTCTAAGCCAGTGCTATGTACATAAATATACTAGTGCGCCTTAGTGAACTGTGGAACTGTAGGCTTTATGTAAGCAGGTGAAAGCTTACTATATTTGTCACACCCACCGCCCCTCAATCCTCTTGTGTAACGCCCCCCTTTATTCCTCCTCAGTAACAGCCCTCCCTCAATTAATTCTCTCCCCTTCCTTATTGTGCTCCCCCCCCGATCATAGTTTTGCCTCAGTTACACCACAGTGCACATGGCCGGTGTTTCGTTTGACCATCTCATGGTCATTGTGTCATGGCAGGGCCAGCGTGGAGTGTTCGGCTCTTTGTTTTCATTGGTTTAAATTTTAAAATTGTTAGTGGTTACGCATTCCTGGTCTTGGAGGGTGACCAACCTCTAGGACTGAGGCAGTGCGTGGCCAGCTAGTGATGAGGAAAGCCGCTCTCCAGAGAGCTGGAACACCCGTCATCCGCCACGCCTTGACCATTTGCCACTGAGAAAAAGAGTATGAACCGCATTGGCACTGTTTGTTTTATACCTTGAAGAAACGTTTGTTTTGCACTGAAAAGAAACGTTTGTTTGTATTGAAAAGAAATGTTTTGTTGGACTCTGGTCTAATAGTAATAAATTTCATATTGTGCTCTGTGAGAACTGTAAGTGTTTCTTAACTTCTTGATGGAGTGAACTTCTGTTTTCATTGTTACTCCTTTCCTGAGCTTCATACACTAACATTTTTATTTACCACCATCATTACCCCAGCTAGACGAACCTACCCTACACCATCATCACCATCTACACGATCCTAACCATCCTCAATCATTGTATTTTCCTTCAGGACCCTCACCCACCCGGTCACACTTAGGGGTGGTAAATCTTTTCTTTCTGTGCTTAGTCTTGGGCATGGGAATAGAAAATGTTTGGTTTGTTTAATAGGGAGCTTAGCAGAAGCTATAATGTGACTAATAAAATGAGTTGATTATTTCCACATGGAAGTAATGTGCATGCTGAGTCTTGAATTCGAAGATCAGGCATTGATCCTGTGTGTTTAGGTGTTGTTAGTTCAACATGCCAGCATTAGCTGAAAACTGAAGATACCAAAACTTTACCGATGTTTATGTGGAGCCAACTTACCAGCCTAGAGACGGAGATAAGTTGACCTCTAGAAGCCATGGCTTGTAGTTCTCATCCAGCAAAATGTCAAAGCCAAAGAGCTCTGGAAATGATATTACTTTTTATCAACTAGTAACTATCATTTACATCACAAATTCTCATCTCTGTAAGCTATTGTTAACTGACTTAACCATGATATAAGATACTGACATGGAATTCTATGTTCCAAAAACCCATAATTATGCCATTCCATTCATGTCTAGAAAATTAGCTCATCAAAATGTGCTATATTCAAATCGTCAACCAAAACATTTTCATTGAATATGAACCAACAGACAATAGTCTGTAACTACTCGCCACAGTAGGCTAAAATATATATGTAAGTTAAGACCATTGCCTGGAAATTTCAGTGGCAGTGTCCGTTGCTGTGTTGAATAACATGATAAAGAAAGGAGCAGTAAACACATAAACTTCAAAATCAAAACCCCATCGATAGGGTGGTGCCCTTTTTGTGAACATCGTCTAATGATTTAGCAAAATATAGAATCAAAGGGGTCAGCTCCTTTTTTCACCTCCCCAAGAACTGCATTTTGTTCAGCCTGCCTGGGATCGCCTACAGTGTTCACAATCATGAGGAGAAGTCACCCCATTTCATCTGCGCCTCCCTACCTTCCCACCAGTCTATATACAGTCACTGGTATTACTTGATTTCATACATTCAGGAGTTGTGCATTAAGGAGTGCACACTGTTTAGAGTGAGAGTCACCAGGCACTGTGGTATTCATGGGCAATACAGCCGACATCCAGTATACGAGGGCTGTTCCACAGGAAACCAGAAAAGGACAATAAAATCAACAGTTTTAGCTTTATTTTGACCTAACTTTCACACCAAGTACCTTGAATTATGCTTTATTTTTCGATATAATCACCATTATGACTGATACATTTTCCCCATCGCTGGACCAGGGAGAAGACACCCTCCGTGAAAAAAGTTACGTCATGAGATTTCAACCAGTCCTGCACAGCTTCAATGAGGTCCGTTGTTCATGAACCTGTGTCCAGCCAGATGACACTTCAAGGGACTGAAAAGGTGGTAATCAGAGGGGGCTAGATCAGGACTGTGAGCAGGGTTGGGTAAAACTTCCCAGCCATACCTTTGGACCAGTCTTTGGTGATGTTTGCGGTATGAGGGGTGGCGATGTCGTGCTGCAGAATCACACCGCTGGTCAATCGTCCAGGTCTTTTGCGGTGTATAGTCTCTCTCAGTTTATCAAGAGTCTGATAATATCTGTTGGCATTGATGGTCTGTCCTGGATCCAAACTATCGAGAAGGAAAATACCCTGAGCATCCCAGAAAACCATGGCCGTGATCTTCTTTGCAGACGGCAGAATCTTGAATTTTTTCGGTGGTGGTGAAAAGGGGTGTTTTCAAGTCATGGAATCTCGTTTTGTCGCTGGCACTGAATGTGTCCGGCTTTGAACAACTTACACCACTCATATACCTATGACTTTCCCAACACTTCCGCACCATACACTGCTTTAATTTCTGTGTGGATTTCATTAGGTTTCAGCCCCTTTGCGTGAGGAAACGAATGACACTTCTCACCTCTACCTTTGACCACTTTTCTAAAGGGGTGGCCATTTTTGTTGTCAAATACATATATATTGAACAGTGCTCATGGTGTTTCGTGGGGAATTCCCAAAATGGTTGATCTACAAGTGTGCGTTTACAGAATTGCAAAAATTTTAAATAGTTTCCAAGATATAGCCCTTTTCCGGTTTCCCATGGAAAAGCCCTCGTAGTAAGTGTGAGGTGCTGACAAAAAACTGGATCCAGTGGCGGTGTGTGATTCGAATTAAAGGTGAGGTTAAAGACAGCAACCTTATCTTCCTCGCAATTTTGGTACAGAGCAGCCTGTCATAATGTGGCAGTTTCATAGCATGATTCGCGCTCCTTCCTCATCCGCCCACATATTTTTGCAACTTATAAATCTTTGATCTTGGAAAGAGTTATAACTGCCAATCACAACATTTATAGATTCAAATTCAACTAGACTGCTACTAGAGTGCATAGACGAAACAACTGAAACAACACACTTTAAATTATAACTCACTAACTGACAACTAAAATGTAGGCCTGCTCCTCGTACTAGAGATTAAAGTCACTGGCCTATTGTTTTATCTTTCAAGGAAATAATATCCAACTTGGGAACCTTACCGAACAAAATTGTTTTTCTTAATGGGATAGCATGCATGTTCTTAATGTCGTTGATACTGAATACCGTGCTACGATATTTCAATACAAGGCTGCATTGGATGAAACATACAAAAAACGCATATCTGATGTCTTTCAACTTTTCACTTTTACAAGAGCCGTTAAGCTTCTCTCCCAAGAAGAGGTATAAGTATACATGACCCTAACTGCTGAACTGCTGATAGATTTCAAAACAAGCCGGGCTCATTGAAATTAGTTATTGAACTATACTAAGTCACACGGTAGACAGTGGTATCGCCCACCTTGCAAGCCTAATTTAGCAAGGGCAGGAAAAAGATCAGCCCCCATCACGATGATATTTGCAGGCTGAAAGTAGTTGCTCTCCCCTTAGGTAAAAGGTCAGCCTAAAGTCTTAGTGAGGATTTGAGGGTTGACAATTCTATAGCCCTCACCCTGGATCAAAGATCGCTCGTTCTGTTTTACAGTTTGAGCCATCTTGTCGTTGGTTATAGCGGGGGTTTTTTTGTGTGTATTTTGTTGCTTGTTGTTGTTTTGTGGTGTTTTTTTTGGTAATTATTTTTTTTTAAAATATTATTCTGAGAATCGAGTGTGGGAAACAAAAATGGTGGGGCTTAGCCCCACTAGCCCCCAATGACGCACCGCCACTGACTGGACCTTTAATAATATAAAGTACTTTTCTCTATATGTTACTAAATAAGAAAAGGAATCCTCATCAGTGTTTTCATTTGTTGGACTGATCCCAGCCGCACTGAAGACCAAAGCATTCATTGCTAGATTCTGCCGAGCAATGAGATCAGTCCATCAAGCAAAAACACTGGCAATGATTTCCTCATATCATCTCTGACATTCAAAGTGTGAGATGAACGAGATGGTTTGATTTTTTCAATTTACAGATGCAGATAATGCACGAAGATCACGTTTTCAGCAGAAACCTCACTTTGTGCCTCATTTTATCAGTTAATCAAAGGCACATACAGGTGGCTATTTCAGAAAGTACAAAAGTTAGTAAAGTATATAACCTATGAAAAAATTACATAATAGTTGGCTTGATACAAAGATACCAGCTGTTGAATTTTACCTTCTTTGGTGTATACAGACTCTTCCCTCAAAATAGCAAAACTACACAAATTTGTAAACAGCTTTGCAATTCTCATATAAAAATTCTCCTTCATTGCTGTCATAA
Source organism: Ellobium chinense (assembly GCA_033807755.1). Classification (NCBI taxonomy): domain Eukaryota; kingdom Metazoa; phylum Mollusca; class Gastropoda; order Ellobiida; family Ellobiidae; genus Ellobium; species Ellobium chinense. The sequence continues at coordinate 5,033,478 of JAWQUT010000007.1, read as the reverse complement.
TGATTTCATATTAACAACAGAATAAAAGAAACTTGGACCTTTCTTCAGAGAATGAAAAGGAGCTGTTGATCCTAGCACTGACATGGAAGAGTGACAATTCAGTTGTGTTTTCTTGAAGCATAGGATACGCTCTTTCATGCAACAGTTGGGAGGAAATGATGAATTTGAGGTGATACTGATGATGGTAATAATCAATTAAAAATGTAAATGACTTCCTGATGTCAGAGGCAAGTCTTTTCATATACCCATCCAACATCTGAAAATTATATATGATGTGAATAAACATCCTAAAATAAATGTTGGATTAAAATATAAAGTAATAGCAAATGACTAAACCTGAGCGCAGTAATACATAAATGCACCACAGCCATCCTCGGCACAAGGCATTTGGTTCCACAGATACACTTGAATAGGATGAAGTGAATTAGGAAGCAACATCTCACACTGAATCAAGTAAAGATCATATGAATTTACCATTATTACTTTCCATTTCTTTCAATCAAACTTGCATATTGTGTAAATGAACTTCCAATATTAATACATTTGAGTTAATTGTACATTTGCTCCTTCTGCACCCTTATTGCAAGCAAGTCTAGTGCAAGACTGCTCAGACACATGTAACACCCTTATATGGAAACACTGCCTGTGCCAGTAGCCTAAATCACTGTTCACTTACCAAAGCAGTTGTGAGAATAAACAATTGCCTTCCTACAGGCTGCACCAACTTTCGATTCAATGCTGAGAATTGTCTTTATTATCACAGCTTCTATCTGTTTCATTACAGCTGTAGATAAAAGATTTTAAAACACTGATAAGTCACAATGTACAATTCACATAAAACAACCAAAGGTGTCCTAACAACAGAAGACAAAAAAATCTTGTAAGACTTACAGTAAGATTTACTGTGCTAGGAGGGGTTACTTACTTGAGATTCTTTTAAATTTCCTGAAGAAAATGAACATTTACTGAATATAGAATCAAGTTTGTCTAGCCAATCATAACTAACATGAGAACATGAAATACCCCAAAAAAGATAAAGGTTTTCCAAATACAAAATCATTATGCCAACAACCAAGTATCTTCTCTTTCCCATCTACACCGTGTTATTTTGAGCAGAAAAAAGACACACTTTCCCTGTGTTACTGCTAATTTCTTTGGGTCATTAAGATTGCTTTCTGCTTAATGAGTGAATAACTATCCCAGTGCTTGGATTTCAATGAGGGATAAACATGCAGATCTTTTTATTTAACATGGCTCTATGCATAACACTGTGTTGGGAAAACTGCTGAAATAGTGATTATTGACACTAAAATTGTGAGCAGTCGGGAAATGTGTCAGGGTCAAGGGCGAACGTTAGGCTCAAATGTAAAAGTTAGGGACGAATTCAGGCAATAGTTATTTAAGAATTAAATTGCTGTTAAGTTAGCGTTCCTGTGGTGTAGTGGTGGCACATTCAGACTTGCAAGCTAAGAAATCCTGGGTTTGATTCCCTGTAGGGGCATGAAATTTTCTAATGTATATTTCTTCAGCCCTTCTTCTCAAAATTAATCTTTCACAGTAATTTGGTAAAATCCCTGGTAACACATGCAAAATAATTATTAGACTGGCCTTACATTCCTCCCCCTCAATGAATAATGATAAAATAATACTACAATATGCCTTGCCACCTGGTTACACTTGGCGTTGTCAGCAGGATGTCTTATTGGGGCCCTTGGGATGCAATAAAGAGGGGAAGAGGTTCTGTAGCCCAGAAGTAGAGACAAAGGACGAAGTGGGAGGTAGTATTCTGAGAGCTGAGATAACCATATAAAAATGGCCACATACTCATTGAGAACTGTTAGTTGTCATAAGGACATGACATGGATAAGCAGGGGGAGAGTGTGAGCAGTCAGGAAGTGTGTTAGGGTTACAGTTGAACACTAGGCTCGCAAGTGAAAGGTAGGGACTGAATCAGGCAGTAGTTATTTAAGAATTAAATTGCTGTGAAGTTAGCATCCCTGTGATGTAGTGGTAGCACTTTCAGATTTGCAAGCTGAGAGACCCTGGGTTTGATTCCTGGCCAGTAGGGGCATGAAATTTTCTAGTGTAGGTTTTTTCGACTCTTCTTCTCAAAATTGATCATTCACAGTAATTTGGTAAAATCCCTGGTGACACACTTCCCTTGGTAATGTATAACATCATGCAAAATAATTATCAGACATGGCTTACATTCTTCCCCCTTAATGAATAATATAGAATGTATAGAATATGCCTTTCCACCCGGTTACAAAATGGTAACGGTCAATTGGCCTAAATTGCTAAATTGTTGATTTTAGCCAAGAAAGACAAAGAAGAGACGTATACATGGTGGACTATTGGTTCAAAGACATACCTTTGGGTGAGCAAATGTAAACAAATCCAAATTTAATATTTTTTCAGTACAGACCTATACTTAGCCAAGGCTCCCATCCTTAAATATAAGCTGAAAACAAAACAAACATTCCAGGGTTGAAAATCAACCATTTCTTAAATCTCAGATGCCATGTTTGACAGTCACCTGTGCAATGACCATGATCAGCTTGATCTGCTGAGAAAGAATGCCAGTTAACACCTTCTTACCTATTGTGTCTACGCCTTTGGACCTCAAGTGACGAAGCAGAGCCCCAAGAGACCATTTGTTACCGAAGTTTTCCACCTCTGGATCAACATTCCTGCTGAACATGAAAAAGCTTAATCTCTGGCTATAGAGCATGATGGTAGTGATGGTGATTCAGTATGCATGCTCACAGTATTTGCGTAGCTGCCCAACAAAATGCGGTACATCTTGCATTTTGGTAGTACTGAGATATCAATATCACCAAGTAGGATTGCCAAAGCCCCTTCTTTTGATAACAGAAATTATTGCTCTAACTTATTTAATAGAAAAGATATGGTCTTTCAAAGACAGGATGTAATAAAACCACGGTAATATATCAAACAGACTGTTCATATCTCCATCAGAAAATGACATTATGAAAAATTTAAAATTATGTGCAGTATATTCGTAGAAATGTTAAAGACCATATCCGCGAAAATCAGATCACATGACATAAGCCGTCCACTCAGATCTTTGTCAAAGTTATCCATGGTCACTAGATTCAAAGTCAATTTTAAGGCCTTTTCCCATCTAATGCAACATTTTTAGTTTGAAATAGGGATAGTAAATAGATCAAAACATATTCAAATTCAAATTTGATAACTTTGACTTGATAATGCCTTTTGATCATTTTCATTAATTTTGATAGTGCCAAAAAGTGCCTCATTTTGTCGGGCAGCTACATATTTACCCACACTATTCTTTCATCACTTTTCAGCCTAGTTTTTGCTTTCTCCTTCCACTTTTCTGATAGATCAGGGGTGCCCAAATATTTTCAGAAATATTGTTTAATTTAGTGCAATACAAGTTATCTTATAAGATCCACATCTAAAAGATCAATTCATACCTCACCATAATGAATGACATTGGGCAACATAAAGCACTCTTACTCTATATCAGTGATTCATGAGCCATATTTTCTACCGATGGGCTGTATTTTGGCACATGGACCAGCAGCTGGAAAACTCTGATGCAGATGATAAGGACTACTCACTTTACATAGTCTCCACTCATCATATTGAGGCTATAATTTGTCAGATGCATGCATCGTTTGTGGTGGTCATGCTCCTTCATGTCATATTTGACTGTGGCAAGTCTGACCAGTCCCTCACGGTAAACATATATGACCAATGGGTCAACTGAAGTCAGAGCAACATAAATTCGGAGATCAAACTTGTATCCTGTGAAAAAGGGAAACAACAAGCCAATGAGACCTTCAGCATCCGCAGGAAATCACAATGCCATTTTGCACAAAAAATACTGTCCCATTTGATGCCTTCATATTACCACCCTATATAATGCTGTCATAAATCCTTAAAGTCTTATAAGAACTTATGACTGTATTATTTCTGGGCAGCGATATAGAACACAATATTGTCTATCTTTCCATCTAGGTAATTTTATCACAGCCTTTAAAGTTTCCATAATAGCCGACTATAATATGTCGGAATATACATAATAATATCATTATTTAATTGATAAAGAGAGGTACAGTGTAAAAGTTTCTTCATCTTCTGTAAATTGAAGAATTTGGATCATTCAGTCTTTTTCCGAAATTTATGGCATGCCAGCATGATTACAGCCATACTGCACTTTTCAGGTTGTGAGACCAAACTACTGGGATACAATTTTCCTATCCATTTTATCCGAACAGACACTACTAGGCCTATTCTTCAACAATTTTAAAACTGTCAAGGTATTTTTAACAGGCGCAAATGTGAACACCTCCTAGTTTTTTTCATCCTTGCCCAAGAAGACTAGATGCTGGCTCTCTTACCACTACCCTGATAGTCAAAGTGTGATTTTCTTATGCAATAATCATTGTGACTCATGTCACTATCATGGACCCACACCCTGGAACATACATAATAACAATGACTTGTAACAAGTTTGTGTATAAAGATATACACACTTTGTGTATAACTGCTATCTTATTACAAGATCTATGTTACTAAAGGTTACTGACACGTATTGTTTTTTTCTTCTTTCGGTCCTATTAACATTTTGTATTATTCTACAAATACCACTGTAATTTTGGGAAATTTCTCCCATGGAGGTTAAAGTTCATTGTTTGCTTGATATTTTTAAGGGCAAGAAGAAGTGGGTTCGAGGCCCAAAATTTTTCACAAATCTATTTCAAAAATAGTCACTTTGAATACTGATTTGTCCCTAATTTTTCATTAAGCTGATTTTGACTGCATGCTAATACACAGGCCTACACACTTATTTTTTCATTTAGAAGGCTCAAATTATACCTGAAACTTAAAATTTGGATGCTTTATTTAGATCAGTCATTTTACATATTTCTACACCCTGACACTGACTGGCAGGGTGCCAAAAAATGGGGATTTTATATACAGTCGACTCCGCTTAATCGCCCTCCGCTTAATCGCCTTTTCCGCTTAATCGCCTCATTTCCCATGGAACCGAAGTTTTTTTTTATAAAAGTCACTGGATAATCGCCTCTCACTCCTGATAATCTACCACTTTTCAGCGCCCATGAATTCAAAGATCAGCAGTTGAAGGATTACAGTTGACAAACAAATATGTACACAGAATGTTTAACTGCGCAACAGATGGCGGACTGGTTGACTGAGTGACAGCTGCCACACCAAAATAGGTGTGATAAGCCTTTCCTCCCCACCTCCCCCTCCCCTTGTCTCCCTTCGTCCCACGCTACACATCACCGCCATTGCCTGTCCGATAATGCCAATGCGCCAAAAGTCGTAGTCTCCTCCCCCCCCCACGCCTTCGTCTCAGCAAGGCGAAAAATGTGGTAGATTTTGGCTAGATCAGAGAATATGTCATGTGGATGAACGGTCGATCCTGACCGTGCCGATCTACTCCTCATTGTCTGATGGGCTGCTGCGAGGTGGCCAATGAGGGAGACCGCGGAGATCAAACATTTTGTGCCCTACAATACCGTCAAACTCGAGTCTGTCCCGAGTCTGGTGACGAGAAGGCGTCAATGCAGGACATCAAATCACGACATCAAAGAAATTTAACCCCATTACCAAAAAATATGGCCAACTACCTTCTCCGCTTAATCACTTCTCTGCTTAATCACCTACTTTTTTCGTGATTCCGAGGAAGGGAGATTTAGCGGAATCGACTGTATTAACAGATTAATTGGGTTGTACAAAATGACTGATTTGGCCTTCTAATAGGTGCTTGAAATCTTAACCCTCTCCTAACATCTAATTATTTCCTGTATATGATGAATTCTCTATGGCTGAAGTGTCTCTCTCTTGCTTCTTTAATGACAGAGGATGATATTCCTGTGGTAAGGTATATTTGTAGAGGGACACAGAAAATTGTCTGATGAAATGGATGGGATCTTGAGAGCCTTTGTTAGTTTCCTGGAGAAATATGCAACTGTCAGCTGTCAAGTACATTGATTTCCTCAAAAAATGGCGCATATGTTGCTGAAACATCTGTCTCAGATCATTCTTGTGGGCCAGTCTAGCGTTTGACACCCCTCTAAATTGCCAATTCTCTTAACGAGTTACCTTATGCTACTTTAAAAGACCAATAAGTCTACATTTCAGCCCTAAATCTTTGCTGTGGTAGCGTATTTGGAGGGGAACTAGTAGGGAATGGTCAGAGGGATGGTGACCAGGAAGTAATTGGGAAGGAAGGGGAAAAGTGACCCCCTCTTTGCTGGTCACGGTTTCTATTTACACACCTCGGCATGAGCAGCAGTTTTTCTTTAATCATTTTCGCAACTTCTCATGGTCAAATCCACTTGTAACCACACATTTAAAGCCTAAAAGTGTTGGTACTGGCATTCTGCATAGGGGCATTATATTACTGATTGAGGAAGAAGCCCTAAAGAAACAAAAGTTTGATGCATCTGCCCAAAAGAATTTGGATATAATGCAGTTTCTTTTGACAAAACCTTGTCAGTTTAGGGAATGGGCTGAGAGGGGGTGAGGGTGGGGG
>JAWQUT010000007.1:5009750-5025202 GCA_033807755.1 Ellobium chinense | reverse complement strand
AAAAATCACAATTTTTAATCCAATAAGTATGGTTTTTAGTATGCTGTCCCGAGTCTGAAAATTGGAGTATAGTTGTGGCAGGATATCTCAAGAAGTTTTAAAGATACCCTTGAAAACTTTTTCACACAAACCAATGGATATACAGCTGTGATTTTGAACCTTTTACCTCGTTGATATGAGTAATATTGTTAGGACTCTTGGAAGTATGCATCAATTATTTTATGTGAAATTTACGGGGGTGGGATCTTAATTTTGACAATGGTTGGAAAAGTATTTAACATATAGATATTTCCAAGGCACAGATTCATCAAAATACCCTGAAGAATATTTGTCTAAAGTTTCATTACAATCAGTTGATAACTTTTTGAGATACTTTGCCACAACTTCAGTAAAAATCCTGAAAAACAAAATATTTGAGGAATTGCCAAAAAAAGGTAGAGAAACAAACAGTTACCACAGTAACCTTTAAAATTAAATATAAACTATTTCTAAGGCATTCATTTTGCAAGTGTCATATATCAAACGATGTAGAAAGACCAGTATTTTTAAATGGGCCAAACAAGTAAAAATGCTTCATGAGGTGATGTCTCACCCCTTTTTCACCAGCAGGAGGCAGAATGTTTACTATCAGAAAGTATACACACAATCAGACACCCACTTCATCAAGATGATTTGATAGCTGGGGATTAACATGCTTAACACACATATGCAAGTCATATTATAACTAACATCAAGTCTCAAGTCATAATATCTGTTTCGCTTTCTCCACCGATTAAATGGAACTCTCCATGACATGCAAAGTATATAAAGAGGAGTGTCTGCCATAATTTCTGTCTAGTTATCTCATTGAAACCTCTCACCTTTCATCATTTCTCAATCAATGAATGATACAGTTTACACTTTGTTAAATCTTCATGGCCAATCCGGCCAATATTCATTCATGCAATAGCAAAAATGTCCTTTCTCCATGTTAATGTTTCTCAACTTGGTTTGCTTTCAGAATGTTGGTCTTTTGGGTCAAAATCACTCCATCCCCAAAACAACCAGATAATAAAAATTACTGATTGGCGGGATACATTTGCACAGTTAAGATGCAGGTATACTTAAATCTGTTTGCCAGGAACCAAAGCCATCCTGATTAAGCAGATTCCTCAGTATTCACAAGACTGGATTATATCTGTGCTAACTGTATTTCATGTCTAAATGCCTAAGTGACCTCTTCATATCAACACCTTTCAGGGTAAGGGCTATCACGTGTCAAAGTTTCATACTGTTAACTAAACTAATTAATCAGGAAAAAACAATTGAAAAACAATTCATGTACTTGCAATCTAGGGCTGCGTACATGTTAACTTTCTTTAAACAACTTAGATGGGACTTGAATCTGAGAAGGGTAGAAGAATGTCATTTTACATACATCATGATATAAAAATATGTAACGGTTTTTTGTTACTGATTATGTGTATTTATTTCTCCATCAGTTTTGCTCAAGTTTGTACTGAGTCAGAAATTCATTCATTCTTGGTTAGGAGGAGAGTATCGTTTATCTGAGAATTCACAGAAAATGGATTTTCTGCATATGAATGACCTGTTCCTTTTTTCAGATTGGCAACCATGTTTGCATATGATGACATTCTTTCATGCAGTCTGCAGTACAGGGTTGCCAAGTTAGCTTTATGAGACTAAACTCTTATACAGTGGACTCTCCATAAGACCTTTGTAAATGTTCTTGAAAATAGTCTTAACTGGGCCCGAGTCTTAGCTGAGAGTGTCACACTAATATTAGCGGAGTCTGGTCACTAAATTTATTTTGTTACTACTGTATTCAAATACAGTCGACTCCGCTTAATCGCCCTCCGCATAATCGCCTTTTCCATTTAATCGCCTCGTTTCAGAGGGAACCAAATTTTTTTTTCTATATAAAAGTCACTGGATAATCGCCTCTCACTCCGGATAATCTACCACTCTTCAGCGCCCGTGAATTCATAGATCAGCGGTTGAAGGATTACAGTTGACAAAAAAATGTACGCAGATGGTTTAACTGCGCGACGCATGGCACAAACACAGGGAGTGACAGCTCCCACGCCGAAATAGGTGTGATAAGCCTTACCTCCCCACCTGTCCCCCTTCATCCCACACTATGCATAACCGCCGTCTCCCGTCTGATAATGCTAATGTGCCGAAAGCCTTAAATAGACTCCTCCCCCCACGCCTTCCGTCACAGAGAGGCGGAGAACGTAAACATCGTATTGAGAATGTCTGGTGGATTTCGGCTAAATCAGAGAATGTGTCATGTGGATGATCGGTCGATACAAACCGTGCCATCCTACTCCTTATTGTCTGCTGGGTGGCCAATGAGAGAGACCGCTGAGGTCAAAGATTTTGTGCGCTACAATACCGTCAAACTCGAGTCTGTCATAAGTTTGGCGACGAGAAGGCATCAATGCACGACATCAAAGAAATTTAACCCTATTACCAAAAATATGGCCGAAATTACCTTCTCCGCTTAATCGCCCACTTTTTCCGTGATCCCGAGGATGGGCGATTAAGCGGAGTCGACTGTACTGTAAAATAAGTGTAATTTATTTGCATACACTCACACGATAACTTGATTATATTCTGAGTCTGGGTTTTTGCTCACAATGTTTTTTACAATGTTGACTCACTCCTCTAGTGTGCCTTTCTCTTGCAGTTACTCATCATCGCAGATGTGAGTTAATGTGTGTTGCAAGGGTCTAGATAAAAATCATGGCCTGATGTGCACTTGATGCAAGTGTTCAAACGAATGAATGAGCACACTTGTGCCAAAGACACCGTGGGAAAAAAAATGCAAAATAACATTGGCTTAGTTAAGGTGACATCATTTCCTGTGTTCAATCATATCCAAGTAGCGGAAGTAACGTTCCCGCCAACCTATTCATACATGGGTTGCACAGAGTAGTCTAGGCAATCGTACATGGAATCAACAAGACTCGGGCGGTGCAAGTGGCGCATGATAGTGCTATGTTATGAGGCAGCCCAATAGGCAACAAACTACACGACTACACGTGTTCGAAACCTGCAGGCAATCACAAGTCAGAGTGGCAGGATGAATGAACAAAGGTTCAGAGTGGGTCGCACACTGGATTTTGGAGGAAATCGCTATTCGGAGATCTTTCGTATAGAAAAACCGATCTGTCATGAGATTTTAAGTCCTAATCGAAGTTGTAAATGATAGGGTCTTACCTTGGAGGGTCCACTGTAAGTGGCTTTTTTCACTGGTGGTTGGTATCACTAGAAATGATATGCTATCTGACCATAATAATTACTACAAGAAGAGCAATGTGAATGCTTGCACATGTGACCTGGGGGTTGTTTCCCCACAACAGCTAAAGTCTCCATTTGTAGATATTATATAAAACATGAATGAACAGACATCAGAATGAGCAGACACAAAACACACACATCATTTATGAGAAACACTCCCCGTCCTCGTGACAGGCAAACTGGTTTCACAATATAAAGCCCTTGGTCCTTCTTGAAATGTGCTGTGGAAAGATTAAAGGGATGCACATGAAAATATTTACACAAGTTTGCAGCAGCCCTCTCCCCCTGCCACCACCACCAATAGCAATTCTTCCTGGTCCAATAATGTGTAAAGGCATCTTATAGCAGATACTGAGAGACTGATCAAGATATTGATCTGTGTTTAAAGAAAATATTTAAGTACAGGATAACAACCAGATTACAGATCTAGCCCCAGCTGACAATGATGTGATCTATAGGAATGAATCTAGTAGCTATGATCTTTTTTCACAAAGGTCCAGTAGGCAGTGGGCTCTAAAGTAGCTAAATAGCTTACTAACGATGAAATCTTTAAATTTATGTCATGTCATATCATGTCATGTCATGTCACGTCGAATCATGTCATGTCATGTCAAGTCATGTCGTGTCACATCATGTCATCACATATCATATGTCATTTATAAATCAAATGTCCTATATTATATTGTTATATATTATATTATGTTATATCATAATGTCATGCTACACGCTGCCACATTAAAGAATTGATGTTCTTCACTAGCCTCGTCTGTGCAACAAACACAAANCAAATGGACCTACTGGTTGTCTCAAAAAAAGGGGAGGGGGGGGGGAAATAACAACAAAATATGGGGAAAAAAGAAATCTGAGAGACAGAAATAGAGTAATTATTGAAACTGAAAGTTGAAACAGGGGGTGACTTACAACAAAAGGCACTGTAGTCCTTAGGTAGTGTGAAGCTCACAGGTACAAAATCAAATGCATCTTTGCCCTAGAATCAGATTTCAAAGTAATGCTGAGGTTTACTGTACAAATGAGGTCTAATGACACCTCCACAGGAGGCCAGCTTACAATAGCTAAAGTGAGTCTATATACCTCTTACTCTCTTCCTCCTCAAATCTAGACCCTTTTTTTGCCTTAAGTATTCTCTGTCATCTACTTGTAATACCTGAATTTGCCAAACTGCAATCAGAATAGCTAATAAAACTTTCACACAAGTTTCTTTTGCACTAAAAGTGAAACTTGTATAGGTTATAGGGATCATAGTGACCTTCAAGTCATACCTCTGAAACTGAATTGTGTTGTCACTATCAACAAATGTCTGTGATAAATAATGTATTGGTAACATCAGATCAGCAGTTTTGGACCACACCAGCAAATGGTGTATGTGTTTAATCATCTCAACTACACTGTGCAAATTGCACTGTGAACGCCCTGTGGGAAAGCATGAGCTTATTACCCTGTAAATACTCTGTGGAAGGGTATCAATATAGCTCAGCATTATTAAAGTCTACAAATGTTGCCTATATAAGCCAGTAGGCTACCATTAGGGAATATATGCCTCCATCACCTTCGATATAGTCCCAACTTCAGTCTCACCTGGAAAAGGCAGTCACCATAATAATTCCAGCACCATTCTCAAGCCTAGATGCAGCCTTGGAATTCTTTAAATGATAACCTATCAAATACCACCTGTGAATCAGGATGGCTCTTCTCTATCATCCTTGACTGAATTTTATTTTCAGGAAGAGGAAGGGACAATGGCCATGTTGTTTGAGACCAATCATCACTGAACTAGGACAGCAGAGTATGTTGGCACATTAACACCGAGCAGCAGTCAGTGGTTATCCGCCACTTTGCTGGCTAATTTCATCTTACATCTTTGTGCTACCACTTCAGTATCTAGCAGTGAAAGGCAGCAATGACCACCTGACCTGCAGGCTCTGCCCCATGGAATTTCTTCTTCCTCCCAAATTGAAAATTTGGCTAGAGGAAGAGATTTCAGACGGTGATAATAATTAAGTGGATTTATAAAGGTTGTTCTGTAGATTCTACAGGTGCTTCCCCGCTTGACAGCAACGTTGGCATTATTGTGTTGATTCCCAGTGTTCTTCTTTGACAATGATGGTAGAATGTAACAGCTAAAGACAGTCTATGAGTTTATACAGGTAGGTAGCACCTCATACATTCAATTTCCATTTAGTTAAACTATAACACTTCCCTACACGCATATGCTATCTTTCCATTTTGCTTGACCCTTGATTAAGAAAAGCTTATACAGTCGACTTCGCTTAATCGCCCATCCTTGGGATCACGGAAAAAGTGGGCAATTAAGTGGAGAAGCGATTAAGCGGAGAGGGCAATTTCAGCCATATTTTTGGTAATGGGGTTATATTTTTTTGATGTGGTGGTTTGATATAGTGCATTGACGCCTTCTCGTCACCAGACTTAGGACAGACTCGAGTTTGACAGTATTGTAGCGCATAAAATCTTTGATCTCTGCGGTCTCTCTCACTGGCCACCTCGCAGTGGCCCAGCAGACATATGGAGTAGGATGGCACCGTCTGGATCGACTGATCATCCACCAATACGATGTTTACATTCTCCGTCTCGCTCAGACGGAAGGCGTGGTGAGTGGAGAGGAGACTATACGGCTTTCGGCGCATTAGCATTATCGGACGGGAGACGGCGGTGATGAGTAGCGTGGGACAAAGGGGGACAATGGGAGGGGGAGGTAGAGAGGAAAGGCTTATCACACCTATTTCGGCATGGTAGCTGTCACTCAGTGAACTGGTCTGCCATCCGTCGCGCAGTTAAGGGCATGCGCTTCCTAACTAGGTCATTTTCATTAATAAAGGGAACTTTGTCATTTTGAGGTGAAAAATGGGTCACATAGGGCCAGGAAGGAAGATAAACGGGGTTTTTTCGCAATTTCCTCTCTCCGTTGCTATGAAAACACCAATTGTTTGGCTGCCATATTGGAAAATATGGATGACTTTTGCATAACTTTGAACACTTCGATCTGGAGAACAATAGATGGTAGGATGCTGTTTTTTCTTCCATTTGAAAGATCACCTTATTTAAAACAGAATGTCATGGGCTTTTTTTTATTTCTTGGATAGATTTTTAAAAATAATTTTTTTTTTAAATGTCATAAAAAAACACTGAAAATTTTGAGAATTTTCAACTTTAAAAATTCGAAATAAACTCCTAAAAACACAAGATATTGAAAAAAGCCCACGACATCTCAAACCAGGGGCTTGGAGAGCTGTTATGCAAAATTTTATGTAAACTGGACCAGAAAAAAGTCAGATCGAAGGGATAGAGTGACCAAAACTGTGATTTTGAGATAACTGATGATAAAGATTACTTGAGAGATGCATTTGAGAAAGGGTGATCATTTCCTTTTGCATCAAAATATACTTTTTTTGAGACAGGTATCATGAAAATAACTTCAGGAATCGATAAAGCACATGTCGCCGTTCAAGAAACTGCCCTTAACTCATTTTATACAATTTTACCCAATTGTGCCGCACTCGCCCTTAAACCATCTGTGAACATATTTGTTTGTCAGCTGTTATCCTTCAACCGCTGATTTATAAATTCACGTGCGCTTGAAGAGTAGTCGATTATCTGGAGTGAGAGGCGATTATCCAGTGACTTTTATATAGAAAAAAATTCGGTTCCATGGGAAACGAGGCGATTAAGAGGAAAAGGCGATTATGCGGAGGGCGATTAAGCGGGGTCGACTGTATATGCAAAATTAGCCACCCCTTCCCCATGACACATCTGATACAATGCCAGCAAACCTTTCCCCTACCCTCTTCACTCCTTCCTTGTGCATACCCAATCAATCAGTGACTTCTAATCTCTATAACCATTTACCTGGAGCTTTCTACATTATTTACTCACTTTCTTTAGCTGCATTCTCATGATGTTCCTGTAAAGTTTGTCCTTTCGTGTAATCTGATCTGTTCTAAAACAGAAGTTGAAAACACATTTTATAGTATTTTGTCATCATTAGTCACACCAACTGTGATTTCAGATGGACATAATTATTTAGCCCATTTGTGTTACTACGGTCAAATGCTGAAAAACCACAATTCTTTTTTCTCAGTTGGAGCTCACTTTTATTGAAATTTAGTAAAAGGTATCTTTTACTGGTTCTTCTCCTTTATGAAGCAAATAAACCATCTCAAAATTAAATATATGGATTGATGAAAATTATTTGTTAGAGGGTATAGCAAACATGGAGTCAAATTCCAGTCAACCCTTGGGAAATCAGTGCTATATCTAACCCACTTCATCTAAGCCTGCTTCATCTAAGTCCATATAGCAGAACCTCTAACATTCAAATTTTGGGGGAAGGGTTAGAAAATTCAAGTTTGTGGGGTAGAGTTAATGAAACAACTTCATAAACAAAAATATTGAGCCAGGAATCAAACCCTTGAGCAGGAGAGGAGTTTGAATAATCGAGTTCCTAGGTTCAGTGTGTTTTCCAGACCTCATGATCGCTTGATTCACCTCTTTAATTTCAAAATCCCTCCCCACCCAAAATACACTGAACATGCACCAGTATCCCCTTCTTTCCTCTATTCTAAAATTTGCATTAATTGAGAAATGCCTAAATCCCTCTAAAATTACAAATCTCCTCTCGAATTTATAACAAGGGGCAAATGTCTTCCCAAAGTCATATGACCTGGAGAGCTGTGTTATAAAATCATTATCTGTCCATCAGTGCCCTTCTTTGTCTCACCTCGGAAAATGATTAATCACATGCCATTCTGCCATCCTGTGTATTGAAGCAGGCCTGACATGCCTCCCAGACCAAGCAAGATTGTAGTGGCGGTGATAAAGGTCAACCTCCAGGAAAAATAATACACATCATTATCATCATATTTAAATTGCAAGAGGAATTGTATAGAGCGGACAAAACCTAAAAAGTCCCCGACTTCTGATGTAATCATCAGACAGTCTTTATATGGTCTCGATTAAATAAGAACATCCATTAATAGTTTTGATTTTCCTAGTTCAGTTTCATGAGTGAGTTCAATGTTGGTTAGGGTTTCCCTTCAACCTTAGCATTATGGCACGGCACTGAGGTTGTTTCTCAAAATCATTTTCTCATTACTGTAGATGATTATGACCATGCCAGTCTGATATAAGACAGCCCTTAAAAGTCTACGTATAAAATCAATAATGATCATCTTTGCACTTAAGAAATGTTTACAGAGGATGGCAGATTTGTGCATAGATGTCATAGTGTGGTGGGGTGAACTGGGCTGCAGGCATTATTCAGCAGTGCACTGCCGGCATTTTCAAACGAGTACTGACAGTAAGGTCTGCAGGCAAAAACAGCATACCTCTTGGAAACCATGAGCAGCAAGAATTTCTCGCAGTATCTGAGAATCTCCAGTCACTTTGCATTTGAGATTGTATTTCTCTGTGAAAGATAAATCATCCTTAAAGTGGTTCTGAACATTCATGGTTTACCCCATGACTTTTTGATTGAAATAATATATCCGAATACTTAAAAATGTGTTCATAATATTATTTCCTCTATAATATCAACATTTATATGATTATTTTGTGAAAGAAAACATGTGGTATTCTCGATGCCTGTTTAGCGGAACTCGACGGTAAATATCACGATTTGCGCACCCGAAATAGTGACATCACAGCCACTACGCCAAACCTCTGTCTTTGGAAAAAACAATGGCCGCGAGTAAACCTATTGACCCGTATCAGTTTGAGCCAGCTAAGATTGCCAGACCAACTCAGAAAGAAGAAAAAAAAAAGGACTTAAATGCAACAGAGGCGCAAATTGAGTGGTGAGCATTGAATAATTGGAAAGATGACACGAGCAGGACCAGTGACAATGTGCGTGCAATGGACCTCCCGTGCATCGGTCCCCCAAGTCTAGTGTCTAATCTAATCAGTGGAAACGGGTTGGCAATGAAAAGATGGGTGAATATGTCTAGATTAAACAGGCTACACCCAAACTAGTCTAGATCTGAGTTTAGTTTAACCCTTTTTTTTGCTGAATGCATTAATTGTCACAGCTGTGCATAGTCTAGTCTTTGAATACGGTGAGAGAGGAATTTTCGTGTGTTCCAGTCTCTAAGTAACTGATGAGGTATTATATTGATGTAATAGATGCAAAAAGAAATCCATTATCTCACTCTCAGTGTAAACCCTGACAGGAGCTTAATATGTTACTCTAGCACACACGAACATTTCTATGAAATAGGTGTCTTCCAACAGTTCATGGGGCTCTTTACATTTTGCAAAAAGAATGCATCTCATTCATTGCTTAAATGATTTATATTATTATTAATTGCTAACAATCTCTGAACTACATGTTCCCCTCTAACTCTTATACAAATATTTCAATTTGAAAAAAATTATTAAGGATTAGGCAATTCAATAGTTTACGATAACTCTTAATCTGTGTGATAACATTTTAGCGGTGTGTCAGAATCTTGTCATTTCTAACTTTCACAGATTTTGTAAAGTATGGAGTGTTATGATTTAATTTTTTATGTAGGATTAGGCATTTTAAGAGTTTACGATAACTCTCAATCTGTACCTAAACATTTTATCAGTGTGCCAGGATGTTGCCATTTCCAAGTTTCAGTGATTTTGTACAGAACGGTATGTAACAATTTAAAATTCATTTTAAGGAATAGGCATTTCAACAGCTTACAATAACTCTTATTCTGTGTGATAACATTTATCGGTGTGTCAGAATGTTGTTATTTCCAACTTTCACAGATTTTGTAAAGTACAGTGTGTTAGGATTTAAATTTTTGTTCTAGGATTAGGTATTTTGATAGTTTACGATAACTCTTAATCAGTACTTAAACATTTTATCGTTGTTTCAGAATGTTGCCATTTCCAAGTTTCAGTGATTTTGTAAAGTACGGTGTCTAATGATTTAAATTCTATTTTAAGGAATAGGCATTTCAACAGTTTCCGATAACTCTTAATCTGTGTGATAACATTTTATCAGTGTGTCAGAATGTTATCATTTCCAGCTTTCATAGACTTTGTAAAGTACGGTGTGTTATGATTTAAATTTTTTTTCTAGGATTAAACATTTTAAGAGTTTACGATAACTCTTAATCTGTACCTAAACATTTTATCGGTGTGTCAGAATGTTGCAATTTCCAGGTTTCAGTGATTTTGAAAAATACGGTGTGTAACGATTTAAATTTTATTTTAAGGAATAGGCATTTCAACAGTTTATGATAACTCTTAATCTGTGTGATAACATTTATCGGTGTGTCAGAATGTTGTCATTTCCAGCTTTCACAGATTTTGTAAAGTACAGTGTGTCATGTTTTTCATTTTTTTTTTTTTAAGGATTAGGCATTTCAACAGTTTACAATAACTCTTAACCTGTGATTTAAACATTTTATGGTATGTCAGAATGTTTACTGAGTGTTCCTCCCAACAAGCACGGCATAGCCGTTATTTACAATTTGATTCACATTGAATAAGAGAAAGAAAAGTGTCTTTATGGAAAGGGTTATAAGGTTCTATATTTTCCATATTTCTTCATGCTTCTGTGTCCACCATGCCTCCACCCTTCCCACACCAAAAAAAAAAAAAACAACACCTATGCATCGAACGCCGTTTGTGCTAGACTGGGCCTAGACATAGTCTAGTATCGCTTGCCCTCGGCAGAAAACACCCTTTTTGGCCCTCGATACAATTTTACTTTTCAAATTTCTCATGTACAGTCTAGTAAACTTCTTTACAGATCTGCACTCTGCACAAGATGTTGGACCTAATTTTGATGCATAATGTGATTAAGTTTATGGTTGCGTCGAGCTTGACCGTGTTTTACGCACTGGAATGTATGGTTACTGATATGTAACCAGGGCCTGAAGGGGAAACGATTGAGCTTGCAAATGATGCTAAAATTTATGCGAATAGCCGAACGGTCAATGAGTTATTGGCGAGTAGAATCGTGTAAACAGGTCCGTGTGTCAAGTTTACCAGTCTGTCTATGCGCTGCGTACCCATTTTTTTAATCTTTCCGAAGGGGTTTTTTTTTTTTTTTTTGGCCACTGTCGGTCCTGTTATTGTTGGACCGACAGTTAACCGCAACGCTGTTGCCCATTGTAGGATGTTAGCGAAAAGCTGGCGTAGTTCATACAACGTCACTTCCGGTGTTCGGGCCGTTTCGGTAAAACCGAAGGATTTTCAGGCCAAAATGTTGGGGCTAGACTGGTCCTTTCAATCGCTAAAATATGTACCACTGTCATGCCATCGGTCTAACTTTTTTACTTTGGAAGCTTCTTATGTACATCAGCTTTGCATAAGGAGCAAGAAACAGAGATTTGGGACTTTTTGTAATGGAATATTCAGAACCACTTTCGAATGTGTTCATGAATACATAGTATGAAAGACCGTTTACCATTATATACTCAACCTAAGGGATGTTCATTCCCTTTAAGCTAGTTTATCAAACAAAATAATAGCCACTTTCTAACACCATCATCATTGCCTGCACAAATTTTTTGCATGAAAAATGCACTTCATCACAGTACTTACCTCCAACAGCTCTCAGACTGGGGTCCCTCCTGAAGAAGCCTTCCACATCAAAAAACACAATGGGAATACTACGTCCTTGGCCAATCCACAGAACATTAGGGTTGCTATGTTAAATGTAAATAATTCAGACAGACATTGCTCATTGCTATCAAGCAAAAATTAACAAGAAATCTACATTCAGACATGCTACAGAATATTGTAAAACATACTGCAAAACACTTTAAAGCATCCATGCACTTTCTTACTGTATGTTCAAGTGTAATAAGACAAGAAACAAGTTTGAGGGCCTGAACGATAAATTACTTGTCCTGAGTAGATCTATGTGGACATTCTTTATTAACACCCCCTGCTTTTGTTAATAACTTGCTTTGCATCTCTCACCTATCACAACTGATCTACTGGATCCCTTGGTCTACTGGGTGACTTCAGCATATAACTTACTAGGTATGCCTGCTTTTGTGAACAGGCAAAAACATTTACTACTGGATAATTAAAACACATTCATACAAGTTAGCACAGATTCAACTACCTATGGAAAATGATTTCACAAATCATGCACCTGCACAACAGCCTTGTCAAGCCTACGCTCAACCATTGCCATTTTTGAATGTGCCCTACAGAAACCTTATGCTTCTAATGTAGATCATCTTTAGTGCCCACAGATATCAGATGTTCAGTTTAGATATCAGCCACCACTAACTTTATGGCCTGCAGGGTCTGTTCCCCTCTCACCCCAGATTAGGCCCCCACGAAAATGGTCACTTCAGTATCTCTCCTTCCAGCTTATGAGTAATGGGAACTAGCTATTCTGGTCTACAAGAAGGGAATAGATTAATTATTGTGGTGTCACTTCACCCCTCTGCTCCAATACACTTGTTACTAACAGACTATACTTTACATTACAGATTGAAGATTCCCACAAATAGGCCAAATAAATGAGCAAAGGGCAGACATTTGAATGCCAACATATTACAATCCCTAAGCGTGTGATCAGAACTGACTAAAACTTTCAGTAAGTTTCTAAGAAATGCATGAAACAATGGATAAAAGTAACATCTCTTGCCCTTATAAATAAAAGTTGAGTGGAAGTTGGTTAAACTGATGCCAGTCAATTAGAAAAAGAAAAGATTTCAGAGGCCCTACTGAGTTTCCTATTATTTGTAAGCTCACTATGTTTTATGTTTAAAACAGATTGAACAGAATATTTCAACTGAAGCTTTTCTATGTCTGATCATTTCACAGTGGCCCATTACAACCTGATCTCCACTGCCTAAAGTGACTGCTTGAGACGTCAGCAACTGTATTTTTTATATGAATGGTAGCTGATGGTGTACTTGTGTATATCTCCTTTCACAAAATGATGACCATAAGGCAGAAATATATACATGCTGTTTGTTCATGCAATTTAACACAGATATCTATTAGTGGTGTATCTGCACTCAGTGGCATACATCTAGTCAGTTGCTATTCTACTGAATTTACATCTTCCTTTTTCTGACAACCAGTGGTATGCCACTGACTCTGATGCACTCTGCCTTTCCAAATGACACCGAAAAGCACCAGTGAAATTGTAAATGCTTAAATTGTGATTCTGCTCATAGCACAGTATGCCACAGATCACTTAGGCCAAACAAAACACCCCATTTTGTTGTATTCTGTCCTGGCACTATCATAAAAATATAAAAATTCTGTTCAATGTGAAATAGGATTAATTTGAAATGATTTATCTGATCCCTACAATTCTGGTTTATCCAACCCTACAATCTTGGTTTACCTAACACTCACTGTAAATGAAAATATTGCACCATCTTGCTAACATACCTGGCATCATTTGAATCACCTCCATTATAACTTTCATAATCTGAGTCTGATTCAAATTTCTTCTCCTCCTCTATATCATGGCTAGATCCCTCTGATGGGGTTCCTGTTTCACTGCCAGCACTATCCCTGGGTACTTCCATAGTGACTGATAAACATAAAGAGAGTTAAACTTCATGACCAACTAGCATAAATCATCATTAAATTTAATGAATGAATCCACATGAAGAAATATATCTTTGCTACTTTAATCAGTAGACTTTCTTTATATTTCTTGTTTTCTCATCCTATCAAACTAAGAGCTGCTTAATCTAACATGCATGTTGATATTTTCACCCATTACATTCTTGGGGTCAATCTGCCAAGGACATCTGTGTGGAAAGTAAGCCTCTACATTAAGCTAAAATGGCACGAAAACAAAACTACAAAAAAAAAGAGCACTGAGAGAGTATTTACCATAAACTGGCACACATAATGCCCTCATATTTCCCATTTTTCTCTTGAATGCTACTTCTATAAATCAATATATCATGCAGTCCTTTTGTTTACTGGTACAGTTGCATTCTATCCATGTAAATTAATGGAACTGGAATTGGAGCTTTTCTTGTTAGGGGCTGCACCTTTTCTTGTTAGGGGCCCCAGAGATCGTCTTATTTAGATTGATTAAAAGTTTATTGTCCTCAAAATCTTGGGTCTCTCCAGTTTTAGTTTAGGCTTGGTGTAAGGTTATGATCAGTGGCAGGGACGAGATTTGGCCTAAGGTCGTAAAAGTAGGCAGGAGTTTGATAAGTCAATGTAAATCTCATTTGGAATTCCTTCTTCCATGCCCTTGGCCATGGGTGCCCCACTCTAACCCTGTCCCTAACCCAAACTCAACATGGGAGGGTATCATTACTGCTTTCAGAACATGGGCTGACTTTCACAGTCGTGGTTGCATAGGCCTGGAAAGCCTAAAAATAAGACAGCTAAAAGATCCAGTTTAGACTAGTCTATCTAGATCTAATCTGGTCAATGTCCAAGCCGCCAACATAAATAGCTGATTAACTCAATGAGACAGGAAAAGCTGTGGCATGCCCACTTCGAAATAGACTCTAGAAGTAGTTTAGAAATCGGGAGAATGACTATCAGATTTACAGAGTTATAGACAGCCTATTTAGATCTAAAGGAGAGTACACAATACGTCACCTTTTGATGCTCTTCAAACCCTTTTTGTATCAAGGCGGCCTCCATCACTGTGTTACCAGGTCAGATTTTGTGAGGAAGCCAAATCAAACTTGAAATGACGCCAAAAAAGCGCCATCGAAATAGGCTAACCCTGGTTCGATTCCCGGCAGGGTCATGAAATTTTCTAGTGTTGGTGTTTTCGGCCTTTTTTCTCAAAATATGATCATTCACAGTAATTTCGTAAAATTCCTGGTGACACACTTCACTAAAATAATTTTCAGACTGAGCTCACATTCCTCCCCTTTAAATATAAGAGAAAAAAAATGCTATATTTATTATAATATACCTTGCCATTCGGTTACATTTGGCGACGTCGGCAGGATGTCTCATTGGGGCCTTGGGAATGCAGTAACGAAAGTAGAAGGTTCTGTAACACATAGGCAGAGACATTTGGGACGTAGTGGAAGGTAGGCGTAGTATTCGAAGAACTGAGATAACCATATAAGAATGGCCTCAGGTTCATTGTGGACAGTATGCCGATGGAGTAGAGATATAAGAATGACTTCATAGTCATTGAGAACGGTAAGTTGTCATGAGGACATGAC
>JAWQUT010000007.1:4997247-5009689 GCA_033807755.1 Ellobium chinense | reverse complement strand
GGGAGGGTGTGAGCAGTCGGGAAATGTGTCGGGATCACGAATGAACACTAGGCTCACACGAGGAAGTTAGGGACCGATTCAGGCAGTAGGTATTTAAGAATTAACTTGCTGTGAAGTTAGCGTCCCTGTAGTGTAGTGGTAACACGTTCAGACTTGCAAGCTAAGAAAGAGAGAGTACTACATGCCATGCCACCCGGTTACACATGTACATGTGTATCTCTGTAGAGACTTTCAAATTATCAACAAAATAATTTTCAGTGAGTTAATTTATGTTTGGCATTATTCGAGGACTCTCCCACCTATCGCTTGAATTAGGGTTGGATGGGGTTGGAAAAGAGAAAGTACATACTGTATAATAATGTGAAATTCGTTAAATGTTATTTTGACCGCCCATAAACCGTCCAGTACAGTCTGAGCATAACTGGTAAATTTGTTAAACTTACTGAGCGATTCTAGACAATTCTAATACCAAGGAACTGTCTCAAGAATGCTTATTCTTCTTCTCTAATCCTGCCCCAACCCCCAAACCAAAGTGGGAGAGTCATGGAATGTTGCTTTACTTTCACTAGTGGACAGTTTGGGTTTTGTTTTTTTTTGCTTTTTTTTTCTGAATAAAACTCTCTGGCAGTCTTTGGTCACGTCCCGTTCCGTCATCTCCCCCTTCTCCCCTCCTCACCTTCACACACACACACACACACACACACACACACACACACACACACACACACACACGCACGCACGCACGCACGCACGCACGCACACAACCACAATTACTGGGGAAGGTGGAATAGAGACGAGCAGACAAAATGGAGGAGGCTTGTTATGACCAAAGAGGGGACAACGTCAAGAGTGAATAGCACAGCAGAAGGTGAGAAGAGGGAAGGAGAAGTATGAAAGTAGCGGACGGTGGAGTGAGAGGGACGCAGAAGCAACAAGAGAGACAGAAAGTAGAAAGATTCAGGGAGGATGCTGTTATTTTTCGCCCACAATAATAAACATGACCGAAGAAGGGTAAAGTGCATGCAATAGGACATAATATGCCTACCAGTGTGAATGAGATAGGATGAGAAGACGGTGAAATATTCCACACCCCCCCCCCTCCAACACACAAACACACACACACACATGCCTGCACACAAACACACACACGCACAGTTGCACACATACACACATACGCACGCACGCATACGCACACATATACACCCACACCTGCATGCATACATACTATACACTTGCACGTGCGAGCACACACACACACACACACACACACACACACACACACACACACACACACACACTATACACAAGAGCACACACCCTACTGCACACACACACACAATATATATACACACACACACATATGCGTACTCACACACACACACACACACACACACACACACACACACACACACACACACACACACTCACACACACAAACATACATATATATACACACAAGAATGGATTGTTTATGTTGCGTCTTCTTAGTCTGGAAGAAAAAGAGTGGGCGTTGCAGGATAGACGCTAATGTCGACATTTCGGCTTGGAGAGACAGATGAGTCTGGTTGGAAGACAAGCTGTTATCGTGAAACCGCTACAAAACAAGCACAAACAAAGAATCTCGTCTGACATAACAATGTTTGCGTGCATCATTAATATTTGCTTTTATTGCAATAAATAAACTACATACAGTAGTACTTAACATTTTACTGGCAAGCATACAATTCATAGTTAAAATATAGCATGAGTGAATACGTAAATCATGCGCTTTATGAATGATAATATTATATGTGACACGGAAGGAAAATTTTATAACGAGAAACGAACATGCAGAAACACAACTGTCTCATTGAACCACCACCCTTTCCCCTTTGTTCTATTCATCATTTAGGTTAATTTATTATGAGTATGAGCAGCTCACTTTAATAATTCTTATCCACCTCACCGTCCACATCAGAAGCATTTACTGTAACCAAGTACATCGACTCACGAGGGCTTTTGGGTTTAGACGGTTAATAAATACAAAGTGAGGCAGCTCGAATCGTTTTCGTCGTGGAATTGAGCGAACTTCCCATCACTTGTGCGGGTTGTTGCCTCCTCTTTTTCGTCGACTATAGGGCCATTTACACGTGGGGATTGGTCGCATGCGAGAAAACTCGCGACTTCTCTCACGCAATTTCTCCCCAACGTATTTCCATTTACACGTGGCGATCTCATTGATACAAATCCCGTGACGCAACGCCAGTCTGCAACTTGTACGGATTTTTGCTACAGTGGGGTAGGTGGCCAATTGACAACCCATTTTCAAACCAAAATTGAACACAAAATTCGCCTCTAGTAAGTTAATGGAAAAGTCGTGAAAAAACAGTGAATTGGATGTAAAAGCAGATTTCCTTCATTTCAACAGTGAAATGACGGTTCTACATTAGAGAAATGTGTTGAAAAATCACTCGTAGGTAAAGCAAATGACCCGGTGGCAACACGCACTCGAACACAGTGCCAGTGCAAAACAATGTGTGTCATTTAAATAATCGCCATTTTTTAAATCTTTTGAATGAAGCATTAAATCGAGGTCTGTACGCGTAGACTTTGTTAATTTTGATACGCTGATTACGAAAATGTCATCAGTTTTAAGCAAGGATGAGCATTTAACTATTTTTTTGCAATTAAAAATCACCCCACTCACGAAAACATCAAAGGAAGCCGCCACGTGATTTAGTGGCTACCGATCGCACGCCCAAAAATCAAGCAGCGCTTGATTTCTGGGGACATGCGATTTTTCGTATTGAGTTCATGCGATTTTGCGTTTACACGTGGCGATTTCTCGCCATGATCCTTGCTCGGGACGAATCTCGGGGATAAATTGCTACGTGTAAATGGGCCTTATGGGGTTAGTTTGCTATGTGGAGGATGCCTATTTATATATATTGGGCCTTCTATATAATGAGCAGTTAACAGTCAACCAGGAGACGCCCAAACCACGTAGCAATTTATCCCCGTGATCCGTCCCGAGCAAGGATCATGGGGAGAAATTGCCACGTGTAAACGCAAAATAGCACGATACGAACTCAATACGAAAAATCGCATGTCGCCAGAAATCAAGCGCTGCTTGATTTTTGGGCGTGCGATCGGTAGCCACTAAATCACGTGGCGGCTTCCTTTGATGTTTTCGTGAGTGGGGTGATTTTTAATTGCAAATAAATAGTTAAATACTCATCCTAGCTTAAAACTGATGACATTTTCGTAATCAGCGTATCAAAATTAACAAAGTTTGCGCGTACAGACCTCGATTTAATGCTTTATTCAAAAGATTTAAAAAATGGCGATTATTAAAATGACACACATTGTTTTGCACTGGCACTCTGCATGTGCCCAGGCTACACACCAACGCTGCGTGTAGATTCCACGATGACGACATGGTCCAAGGAAACGATCTTGGGTTTTATTGAAATGTACAGATCCCGAGAATGCCTGTGGAAGATTAAATTCAGATACTGGTCCTGAGACATCTTGTTTGAGTGCGTATTGCCATCGGGTCATTTGCTTTACCTAAGAGTGAGTTTTCAACACATTTCTCTAATGTAGAAGCATTATTAAGAGAAAAACCACCGTCATCTCACTGTTGAAATGAAGGAAATCTGCTTTTGCATCCAATTCACTGTTTTTTCACGATTTTTCCAATAACTTACTAGAGGCGAATTTTGTGTTAAATTTTGGTTTGAAAATGGGTTGTCAATTGGCCCCCTTTTCCACCGTAGCAAAAATCCGTACAAGTGGCAGACTGGCGTTGCGTCACGGGATTTGTATCAATGAGATCGCCACGTGTAAATGAAAATAAGTTGGGGAGAAACTGCGTAACAGAAGTCGCGAGTTGTCTCGCATGCGACCAATTCCCACGTGTAAATGCCCCTTTATGTCCATGGTTATATTATAGAAATGAATATTTCCGCAGCAGGCTTGTCAGAGGTTTAACAGACAGAGGAAAAATAGCATAACCGCAAATTCGTTGTTACCGCCAAATACTTGTCAGAACTGTTGCCAGAATACTTGCTCATCTTATGACCACTTACATCTGTACAAGAACGAGAACAACAACAAAAATCAAAACCATTTATTTCCTCCCCGACACTTAAAATAAGATTTTTTTAAAAAGAAGCCATCCCCCGAAAAAATTATTTTTGACTTGAAAAGGAGTTTGGCGCGCAAGTGACTTGAACTCTTAAAGTCACCGCATTCCCAATAGAGCTTATTGTCAAAAAGGTCCCGTTCAAGAATGGGGGTACAGTACTTACGGGTTGTCAATAAAGATTGCACTGCTAAGCGTAGTTTTAGGAAAACGGCGTAGTTTTTAGCTAGTGTTGTAACCTTTGGATTTTGGTCTTCATCGGAATATTACATCCACAGGACAGATTACAGCTTCTCTGCTACATTTAAGTGTGTAGTATTTAGGTGGTGTTTTTTGTTAATATATATATATGTTTATACAGCTGACTCCGCTTAATCGCAAGCAGTTTACTCACACTTCTGCATAATCACTACATTTTACAGATATCAGCATACCGTACTTTCATATCATTGTCACCAGATAATCGCAATCCCTTTGTACCACACCCTTTTTCCAAGCTCCAGCGGAGATGCCGTTAAGCGAAGTAACTGACAGTGCTTCTAAAGAAACGGAGAGAAGTTCCAGCTGGTTGACAAGCCTAATGAATGAACAGCGCCACAATTTCGTTAGGAATAAAATTCCGTGACAAATCATTGTATCAAAGAGACTAGCCTCTGATCCAGTGCATGTGAGAAGGTGATAGGACACCTTTCTTCTCTCTTGATTCTGCGATGAGCCGAGGGCATTTAGACGTTATCCACCTTTGTAAACTCATCGATAGTTTAAGCAACACAGGAAAACCATAATTTTCAAATTCCTTGATGCTCTCAGTCTATGAAGTAAGAGAGTTCATTGCCCCTGTACGAGACTCAATGGAAGAAGTGAGTTACTTATTCATTTCCCATGAATAACGACGCCCTCTGTCTTTGGAAACTGAAAGCCTCTCTCTCTCTTTCTCTCTCTCTCTGCGTGTATGTGTGTGTGCATGAGTGCAGAAAAAAAAAAGAAACCGCAGAGAGTCCCCGATGTGTGTGTGTGTGTGTTTNGGGGGGGGGGGGGGGGGGGGGGGGGGAGGAGTGGTGAATTTACAGATCTAGGTCTAATAAGTTCTGTAAAATCGATCGGCTATTACAGCGAAAGGATTCCCTCAGAAAATTTTGCACCGTTGGCCAGCTATACGATACGGTTATGATTTTAGCACCGTCAAACGATTCGTTTGTGATCATGATCGTGGTTTATTCCAGAGGGAAGAGACATTCTTCATAAAGTTAACGATCTATCATACATGCTTGTATTCTGCTTCTGAAAACCGCCAGACTTGAGATGTGCCGTGTCCCTCATCTTCCTTCGCCTCCGCCCTACTCCCTCGGCACATGCTATGCCCTGGTAGGCTACAGGTAAATAGGTCAGGTCATAACATTTTGTTGCCGAAAAAAAAAAATGAACCGTGAGTGACTACCTAGTGAGTGACTGCTATTTCGGTCTAGTCAACAGCTGCTGCGAAATAAATTAGTTGCGCGCCAAACTCCTGTTCATGTCAAAAATAATTTTTTCGGGGGATGGCTTTTTTTTTTTAAAAATCTTATTTTAAGTGTCGGGGAGGAAATAAATGGTTTTGATTTTTGTTGTTGTTCACGTTCTTGTACAGATGTAAGTGGTCATAAGATGAGCAAGTATTCTGGCAACAGTTCTGACAAGTACTTGGCGGTAACAGAGAATTTACGTTTATGCTATTTTTCTTCTGTTTGTTAAACCTCTGACAAGCCTGTTGCAGAAATACTCATTTCTATATGACCATGGACATAAGTCGTCTCTTGGTTGAATGTTAATTGCTCACTATATAGAAGGCACAATATATATAAATAGACATCCTCCACATAGCAAACTTACCCCATAGT
Source organism: Ellobium chinense (assembly GCA_033807755.1). Taxonomy (NCBI): domain Eukaryota; kingdom Metazoa; phylum Mollusca; class Gastropoda; order Ellobiida; family Ellobiidae; genus Ellobium; species Ellobium chinense. Next base: position 5,003,686 of record JAWQUT010000007.1, on the reverse strand, counting down.
CGACGAAAAAGAGGAGGCAACAACCCGCACAAGTGATGGGAAGTTCGCTCAATCCCACGACGAAAACGATTCGAGCTGCCTCACTTTGTTTTTATTAACCGTCTAAACCCAAAAGCCCTCGGTGAGTCGATGTACTTGGTTACAGTAAATGCTTCTGGTGTGGACGGTGAGGTGAATAGAATTATTAAAGAGAGTATCTTCTCGTCATGCAAATACAAATACGGCGCACCCGTGTTGCTTTCAGTCTGGGCCTAGCCAAAGGCCCTACCAGCAAAAGGACACCCTTCTGAGCCTATGACACTGAACAAGCGAAGGATCATTTCAGCTGAAACCGAAGAGTGTTATAATTATGTGGCCTGCCAAATGGTATGAGTCCGAATGGGTACTGTTTTTTAATTTTTTATTTCAAACATAGCTTAACTCCTAATTTATTTGTTTGAAGGGGGGGAGTGGGGATTGGGGAATATGATCCACCGGTACTGACATAAGACTTAATGTTGCGTCATATACTCTCTTCACAAATCTCCAAACACAATATTTGCATCCGATTCTGGAGGGTAACGAAAAAGTTAAACAAACAAACATTGTTGCTGTGTATTTGACAAGGAACCTTTCGTTTACCAATAACATACGAACGACTTACAAATAAAATAATAGTCTAGGAGTATAGTTACAACATTTACATTCCATGACATATTGCATGACGACTCCCGGTGAATATGCAGCAGTGATAATAAATGCCCTATTATATTCATATACATATAAACAAAGTGCATCGAAAAGTTAGAACATGCGCATTTCCACTGCATCATTCTACTTTCCTGTGGATATCAGTATGCGTGGCGGTTAATACTCTTTATCACTCTGTCTAGTCTCTATGGAGGCACATCAATGAGCTGCTTAAATAAAATACATGGAAATTGTGTTTCCGTTGAGATGTTCAGTATAGCGAAAAATCTCCAGGAATAGATCCGTAAAATATTGGAAATTTATTGCTCTTCACTTTATTGAAAACAAAACAAACAAACAAAAAAAAAACCACACACACACACACAAATATGTGCCATGAATTCTAGACGGTTGTAATCATGACGCAGAAGGAACGTTGCAAATAAAAATCTAATCTATTTACGAATGACCCATCCCTCGACCCGCGCTGGATGTCTAGGCAGACATTGAAGCTGTGAAAGCTTATCAAGAAAGAAGTTTGAGAATGGAGTAGAAAGACTGATGTCTCGACAAACTGCCTATCCCACATGTAAGTCGGTCAAATTTCCGTCTGAGCATTTGTGGACTCATTTACGTTTCTTTTAACCCGTGTCCGCTTTATCCATTTTAAGCCAGATCTTTGGTTTTCCCTGATCTGACCGTCACCGTTGCCTCTCTACACTCCGATCTTCCCATCTTCTCTCCCATATTGACATTAGATCTCTGGGCCATCCTCGTCTCAGTTCTTTGGTCCTATGTTAACTTCATAATCTATCTCTTTCGCCCATGACTTTTATGCACACCCTCAAGTCCTTGATGATCTCTCTCCCTTCTCCTCCCGACACCTTTCATTCAACATAATAACATGATAAGTCAAGTGTAACTCCAGCCTCCGTGGCTTGAATATTAATGAGATTTGCGAGTCTCTCATCTAGGCAAATGCCCACTCGAGCACTCTTGCAACTTTGCATTCGTCTAATCACCCCGAACTTTCTCAGCTCCCAAACAAGCACACAGGGCCACTGCCATTTTACAAGTGCTAAACACTGATAGCCTGACATAAAGCTCTTTGCTGATAGCCAAAGGAATAAATTAATAAAATGTGGTCGAATTGTTTCCCCGTCACAATTACAACGTGATCATGACAGGAATCGAACCTACGACCACTTGATCTTGGATAAAAAACAGTAACCCAGTAACAGCTCATATCCTCAAATCCTAGTGACCACAGCATGATGCAGAGCTCAGCTGGGTATTCTCAAAAGGAACATAATATCATTGAAAGTCCAGATGTTACTTTATTTTCTACAAGTTTATCCGTTTAACTTTTTTGATGGTTCCCCTTCCCTCTCTTCCCCCTCCTCCCCTTGTGTGTGTGTGTGTGTGTGTGTGTGTGTGTGTGTGTGTGTGTGTGTGTGCGCGTGCGTGCGTGCGTGCATCGTTATCATATATCTACTCTCCTCCGACAGTCTCCTTACTGAACCTTTATCCGCTTTATCATTTCCTACCAGTCATTCGGCATCTTTCCTTGAACGTAAATGTCAACTTAATGATGAAGGTAATTTAATGCAAGCTTCAGTCAACACTGAGCCACGAATTGGCCAGTGACTGAGTTGGAGTTGTGGATTGCTAAGCAAACATATTGAAGTGGAAGGATCATGTCTACGTAAATGTTAACGTCCGAAGAAAGGGTAAACCGGTCAAAATACTGATGTAAAGGAGCTGTAGTATGAGTTCAAATGCAGAGAGTGTAACACTCAGAAGCCGTGATACTCCATAAAGCGAGTGTGATCTTCAATAGTCATGAGTCTGAAGAAAGAGAGAATGTGACTCTTAAAAGACATCTCCTCTCCTATCGGAGGAGATTGTAAGATATAAAAAAAGTCTCAAGCACCGGGCTACCTTGTCAAGACATTCTTTCACGGGCCTCTGTATGTGTCAGTGAGTGTATGTAAGAGAAATGTGGAGCATAATATGTTGAAAGACAAGCAGGGTAGTAATGATAGGGTTTGTGCATGTTTGTTATGGACTGGTGTGTTGTCTTTATCTAACAAAGGTTCTAGAATAATCCAAACAAGTGAGAACTACCGTGCAGTGATGTCAGGGCCGGACAATTCCAGTCATGCCATTTCGACCAGCTCTTTGGGCGCAGCACAGAGTTTGAGCGCGCACAGTAAGACCTCATCATCTAAAAATTTAGTGGACCATTCCATAATGTTTCGAGTTTGTTTGTGACGTGCCGAAGCTCGTGAGAAAATTTGATGTAGAATAAAAACTACCGGGGACCACATGTCACTGTAAAAATTCTCAGTGTGGTGCCCTCTAGGCTAGTTCCCGTTCTATGCACATATTTTTTTTTTTTCTGGCCCTCTTGGCTAGATTATATTATGCTTCCATTGAACTCCGCACCTGGATTTATGGGCATCCATCAAGTGGTGGACGGTACCAAACAAAACTATGGCGCTCAGAGAGTTTCCGGAATGCGAGTGTATCTTCTGTACGATATATATTTTATGCTTGGGGTCGGGGCTTTGTGAGTTTCCGAGTAGGCCAACGTGAGATCTGAGATGTGAGGTCGAACTATACTTGTATTCATTTTAACCCAAGAATGTTGTTGATTTCATGTTGTGCCAGCCAGAGCTTGCCAAAATTAGGAAGCCCTCATTTGTAACATTTGTTAAACTGTTGTCATAAACTGAAGAGGGACTTTCCGAAAACTGGACTTGTCGACACTCAACACTTTTGAGACAAATGGAGATAATGCATAGGTAGTTGCTCTTCTGCTGTTACCAAATTTTCAAGAGAAAATAGATTTAGATACTGGGGTCTGGAAAGCGCTCCTCATTCTCGATATTTACCATATGTATTTACGTATGTATTGTTCATGCAATTGATAAAATGGAAAGCCACATCCCTTCCTCAACAAAGTATAATTCTTTATAGACAAGCCAAGATGGTTGTGACTAATGCAGAAGTGAGACAGGAAGCAATGCATTGACTTGCGAGTGGTGTTTGCAAGGGTCAAACAAACGCAGTCAAGGCAAGCTTCCCTTTGGAGGCAGGGAGTTCTCATCCAAATGGACCTCGCATGACCATGGTGATCATGAGGGCATACGAGGAAAAGTGAAGCACTCGTGAATGCATATTTTAAGTTGATCTACTTCGTAAGGGTGTCACTGTTGTCAATTTTTTGTTGGTTTTTTTTTGTTTGTTTGTTTTGGATTTGAGAACGAATAACTCTGAGAAGAAGACCCAAAGTCTCCTATGCTGAAAATATTTTGTGTACCTTTGCTAGGACTCGAATCTTAACTCATCTGTTCTCAAGGCACAAACTACACTAAATAAGCCGCTCACTTTAAAGCGATTGAATTCTTCGTCACCTCCTCCACATGTGAACTTGGTGTTCACCAATGACTCACAGTGACACTCGTGACACACATTTCTGAACTGTCTACACCATGCATAAACACGCCCATGCACGTTCTATGAAGAACAATAACAAATCCTCTGCTGCCTGATATGAGTGGAGTATGACAGTTAGGCATACAGTTCACAACGTCAGCTTAGCAAGTATAAAGTGAAAATAGGTACAGAAGTTCACAAGCTGTACAGAATTATCATAGAGTATACTGCAGTAATGAAGAATACTTCGTCTCGTCGGTTTCGCTAAAATTAGCGTTGAGCACAGCGTAGAGTCCTTTGCCTTTATATTTCTCTATACCGAGGACCCGCCCGGTCCAGATACCGTTGTCTCCAGGTTCGAGATGAGTCCAGTTTTCACCGATGGTAACAGCTACGGCGTATGCACGGGGGATAACCACTCGAAACATTATGTCCCCCTTAACGTTGTCCCCTGCCAAGGAGAACGGCTCCAGCAGGACACAGCCGTCCCTCCACTGGGCGTACTGCTTAGGGAAGAGCCGCGACTTTCTTGGGGTATGCGTGCAGTGAATCAAGTAGTTAAATACGCCCGGAAGTTGCTTGTTGTCGTCAGAAGCCGGCAGAGCATACAGTTGGAGTCGATGATATCCTGGTTTGTCTAGGCTGATAAGGAGATTCACATCGTCGCCACGAGTCTGAATGAAGACTCTTTCCAGGGATTCGCCTCCAGTGGCATCGCTGACCACCTTGCCGGTGATTTTCACCGGCTTGGAGGCCTTCAGTTTTATCACGAACTCGTTTTCTGCCGTTTCAAATTCCGGCTCGTGATGGCTCTTGGTGGCCAGTCCCAGCTCTTTAAAGAGGGGCTGTTGTCCGAGGTAACCATCTTGTAGCACGGGGCGGTCTGCCATTATTATCCACCTGATCACAGTAAGTTGTTCACCACTTCTACAGATCTCCTGAACAAGCGACCGAGAATAGTAACAGCAGTAGGCTTAAGCAAGCAGTGGAAATAGCCGTATAAAAATAATATAGATTAACTACCACCACAGCATATCACCATGTGAAAAAAATTATGGAAGAGAATGGGTATCCTGTACTATAATATGTCATGACACAGTGAAAAATCTTGGCTAACGTCCGTGTGCCGGTACTAGCGAAAGTTCACTGATAGACCTTCATGATGTATCCTCAGAAATCATTATAAAAACATAATGTGCATAGTATGGTAAGCATCACTTGCTTCAGCTTCACTGAAATGATGTAAATGCCAACAAAACGCTGTCTTCCCCCAAAGAAATCTCACACTGGAAAATAAATGTGGGATGGGAATGCCAGGCACCCGCGTGGAAATTCCTAGCTTTTTTTAAAACCTGCTATTCTGGAAGCAGTCGGAGTCTATTAGCCTGTTTTGCTTGGAGCTGAAGAGACAATTTCTTCTTCTACCTAAACCACCAAGTTTGAAACATACGGTAAGAGGAAAAGAAACAAGTCCCAGTGCACCGGTAAAAGGTGTAGTTTCCTAGGCGAATACCATACGAGCGTAGACCGGGGTTGTATGGGCTTAACATCAACTGCTTTCTTCTACCTGGCTCGGAGTTCTGTGGAAAAGAAATAAACTGGCAATTAACTTGTCTACTGTTTGAGATTAAAAATGGAAATTTCACACATTTGATCTCAATAAACGATCCATTAGATCTACACCTGCTTCTATCTTAATCAATCATGCTTTTATGTTGTAATCTAGTACTGGAATCTACACAACATCGTAGGCAAGCGTTTAAATGTTTGCAGAATGTGATATAGCGTACACACGTGAACTTGCAAAAAGCGATGTGTCGGATCTCGTGAGTACACAATACTGTATTTTGTAGCCTCGTGGGTTACTTACTGTGCCAGCACCCATTCACAACCCCACCTCGAGAAAGAACACTACACCGTCTCCACGTGAGCTGCGCATGGATTCTTAACCCTGTCTTTGAAGTACTCACTCACAAAGAACAATCTTTTTCTCAAGCACGTTACGTGAGATTAGCTCGAAACCTGCGACCAAAACGAAAAAAAAAATTGGAGGCGGAAGGGAAAAAAAATACACACAACGAAGCAAAACACGCCCACGGAAGGAAATTTGTTCCATCCACAATTCGGCGGGTTGATAACGCAAGAAGTGATGAAAAACGCGTCGAGAAATTCCGGCGCAGCCCTCCTGGGAAATAACGGATTTGATTGATGATTTTTCTCCTCGCCTTGAGCTCGGCTAGTAGCCACACAACCATCCTCCTATTCTTCTCTTGGCTCTATTTGCCTTCTCTTAATTAATTATCATTCCAGCCCCTGTCTATCCCCCCTC
>JAWQUT010000007.1:4970616-4997241 GCA_033807755.1 Ellobium chinense | reverse complement strand
CCCCAATCTCGTATGCTTCACAGACCCAGATAATATATCTAACCTAGCCTACCTGTGAGATGAAAGAAGCTTTTTTTCTTTCTACATATATTTGCCTTGTCTTCGTGCCACTTTTCAAAGTAATTGTACGACATGGCGTGATAGGGTGAAAATTACCGGCTGGTGCAACTTGCCTGCAATCTTCTTAGGATTGGCCTTCATTTTTGTTGTCTTGATTTGGAATTCTAAATTTGTCTGCTGTTTTGGTTACATCTCTGCCATTCTACCCTCCCCGTCCTCGATACTTGGGGAGAAGCAAATTATCTGCCTTGGCTCCTGGCTCCAATAATGTAATCTAGATGTCATCTTGCCTAAACTTTCCGAAGTCGGAGCTAGGCTTGTGAACAACTGGGAACAACTTCATGAAATCTGCAAGGTGTCGAATTGATTTCTCTTGGGCTTAACACTTTGTCAGTTTGGTCGCCTCTCGGACAGTATCTCCATTGTAGCCATCAAAGGCAATGACATTGTCTCAACATCACCGCCTACAAGCGACACATTTTGACACAAAAAAAAAGGCAATGCGCAACACTGACCATCAGAGCACCAAATTTCGTATAAGTCTAATATAATATTCGCAATGAAATTTAGCACCGAAAATGTTACTTTCTGCCTATTTAGGCTTATCTATAACACATAAGTAAGCGGATGACTTAAACGTTTGTGAAAATGCCCCACGTTGCTCTATGCTGCTTACAAATTAATTATAACATATTACGTGCAACATTTCGCGAGACAAATAGTAAATGATGTTCAAGCCAATGCATTTAATGCCATGTGAAGGCAGTGAATAAGTCTCTGAAGCGAAAAAATATTGAATTACCTGCGGAAAGTCGACCCTCTTGGAAGGTAGATCATATATGCGCCAGAGCCTCTTTGCCTCTGATACCGGTCCACGGAATCACGTTCTGAACTAAAATGGTTTCGTATTTCCGCATTCCTTCATGTGGAAGAAACCTCATTACTTAAATAGTTCATTATTTTGTTATAAGAGTAGGAACCCACGTGGTACACAACTCACCTTGATCAGGGGCGTTGTTAGCCAACTTGAATTTCTCGGGTATGGAATTCATTTATGAAGAAATATGGCGCTTTCTGTTGTGATTACCGTATGAAAAAGGAAACCAATTTTCTTCGATGCTGCTTCCTCCTTGCACACACACATGCGTTTACCTCATTCCTTGAATTAAAGCCAGCGACGTTGCATAAAATTTATTGTTAAAGCCATTATTCTGCGATTCATGGCTTCCTGTTTCCAAACGATGGCTTCAATATAGGTAATTGGATATATATACAAATTTCTGTAAGTGATTTTCTTCATCCTGCTCTTATGCCCTCATGTCCCGCGCTTTCTTCCAGTGGCGTACTCACTTGGGGGGGACAGGGTGCATGAGAAGACAGAGAAGAGGACACGATTGCCGTAATATTTCAATTGTCCCAACAAAAAAGAGAGAGAAAAAATAAAGAAGGGTTATCGTATTTCCAGTTTTAATAACTTCAATAATTCAAATGTTCAGATTCAAATAACAGTTTCAACCAGGTCTTCTTCAGTAGAAATGATACGAATAAAATCATTATCGAGTTATTATCGTTAGCATCGTTATTTTGACCACCATCACCACCAACACCCACATCACTGCGGATCTGTCTGATTGTCCGTATTCTTTCAGTTGGCGTACAGTATATAATTTTACTCATGGAACTGGACACCTGACAAATTCGAGATTGTAAATTGGTCCCACGGCGTTCATTCGAGTTTATGCCTTCAGCTCAAGAATGTGTTGGTCCTGGCAGGGTTAAGAGGCACCACTACACCTGAGCATCGCTCCTGGCTCATGCTGTCAGGTAGGTATGGGGCCTAAGGCGCGCCGACACCCTCAGCTACGGTTTATAAATATCTGCCTGCCTGTATCCTCGCGTGTGCTGGCCTGTCTCAAGTCTAACAGAAAGTCTCCACCCCCCACCCTCCCACCCCCGGTCACCTCATATCCCCTCTCCTGTTGACAAAATGCATTTTTAAAGCATCCCTTCCTTTTTCCAAAGACTAACCCTCACCCTTCTCATATACTCTCCCCCCCCCCCCCNCCCCCCCCAAACATTATAACCTAAATTTTGAACCTCACCCCATTCTCTACCCCCTACCCTTTTTCCAAGTAACCCCCAAAGCCTAATATCCATGGCAATATTTTCCATGCTGTCATAAGGTTACGAAAAAATACAGTAGACACCCCTTAAACGCCATGCGGAAAATCGTAACTCCCGCTTAATCGCAACATTCTATACCTGACAAAATGTTACTTTTTCTATATAAATGTATAAGTACACTTCCTTTTAATCGCACATTTTTCTATGCTCTTGCGTAGTTGTGAATACATGGAGAAGCCTGTAATCGGCGAAGATGACTTACAATGTAAGACATAAAACAGTTCCATCATACCAATATTATGTTTCGTTTATTTATTATCCCAATACGCAATCACCGTTTATTGAGTGCCTCCCCCTCCATTTCACCCTACGCTTTCCTCTACGCTCTTAAGCCCCGTCCCGCCTACCACTACCTCTTACGGGCATTGCAAAATGAGAGATACTTCAACCGTTTTAGTTTTCACGGTGAAATCCTTCTCATTATAAAAATAAAATTAATTCGCCGTGCATTTTGTCAAGCAGCTCTTGTGATAATACATGTATTGCGATTTTAATTACAGTTGCGTCCTTTGGAATGAAGTTGGCGAACTATATGCTAAAATCTTTTTTTTTTAACGAACTGAGGTTATTGGATACAGTTTGTAGGGAAAAAAACAAAGCATAAGTTTTGAGAAAACATTTACTATAATATTTTCCGCAGTCCACACGTCTGCAAAATGGGTACCTGACTGTAGGCAGTGGAAGATACTGTCACACACGACTTCACAATATCACTAACCCACAGTGCCTGTAAGTGGCAGCGGCATTGTATGCTTCCCAGGGAGTTGAGAAAGTCATAGAATGATTAGGCCTGTGGGGATAATAATAATGTGAAGTCGTGTGTGCTAGTATTAGGCAGGACACGAGACTCATAAAACGCAAAAACTATTTTATTTTGTTTGATTATCATATAACATTCTCCGAACAAGCTGCCCACTCTGTTCAATGATTTGTTACAGTCCCTTTTTGGTGTAGTTTTTGCTGAAGAATATGGTTGACGCTGTGTTCACAGGATGTGCGGTATAACATGCTTGGATCCGATGGGTGGTCGCGTAAACATATAACGTCTACAAGACTGGCCTAAATCGCCACTCTCATTCCACATTTGCCTAAGTTTTTGTTGTTGTTTTTTTTTTGAGGGGGAAGGGTGATCTGAGTTGCTTATATTACTATGATCTTCCGTTTATCGTTTCCTATTAAAATAAAAATACAGTTTTGACTCGTTACTATATCCCAATTTTACAAGCTAAATACATCTACCTCATTGTTTTGCTTTGAGCAACGGGTTAAGGGCGCTAAATTTCTCAAACCCTCAGAAAATTACTTACGCAAATGTGGAATGAGCGTGCCGAAATGTTGCTTCACTTACCGTTTCATGAGCACCGCCAGATGAAGAGTGTTGTGAAGTATGTCCGACCAAGAGTGCTGTGAAGTACACCCTACAAGTTACATCACTATGTATTCAAACAAAAGCGCATAGCTCACCTTCTTGAAGAGTCAACAGCCCCCAGAATGTTTACTGAAAAACCGGGCTCTAAAAGCCTACAAACGTGAGCCGGTGACATAAAGAGAGTTTGTAGAGTTGGGGGTCTGGAGGATTCTTTATAATGATGCTCCGGAATCCAAGAACTACCTTGCTATTTCTGGGTCCCGAGAATGTATTTTGGGTTGTTTTTTGTTCTTTCCGGGTTCTGTGACACAAGGTGAGAAGTAGCGTGGCGAGGAATTTGGGTTTTTGGGTCTCTGTGCCAGTGGCGTCGCTTAATTGGAGCCAAATGTGCCACGGTACCATCTGCTTTTTCCCCCTAGACTGCACAGAAATTCACGGGTGGAACAACGAATTAAGAGATGTTTGTAAAATAGGAGTGTTCTCTGGTCTTGCACAACCCATATTACGCATCAATTAAATTCTCAAAACGATCAGACAAAACTAGACATTGCAATGTGATGCGACAGGTTGAACAGAGCCAGACTTGTCTTGGCGCCTTAGTGCTACGGGACAGCTACATATTAGAATTGATTACCTCCCATTTGCACTAATTAGTTATAAACGCAGTCGTAAAGACACAAAGCAATTGGCACATGACGCTACATGGAACCATCAACTCTTAAATCTTGGCACCCCTTTATCGTATTAACCATATCACGCCACTGCCCCCTCCCCCCTTTTTTTTCTACACAGAGACATTCTGGCACTATCATGCCAAGGAGTGCTTGCTTGAACATGGGTCCTTTAGTCTAAGCCCACTCTCTTGCTAGACCGTCCATACAACTTCCCATATGGGCTCCATGTGGGCTGCAATATGGATCCCTTTCGTGGAATTTGCTCACGAACAGAACGTGGATCCTATATGGACCAAAAAATCTGTAAGAAATTCATTGATATGCAACCGCGTTCCTGTAGATATTGAATGCCCGCTTCCACCCCCTACCCCGTCCCTAGTCTGACCCCCTCACCGCACATTTTCTTAACACATATGTTATGTCGTAATTCCTGCAGTGCCCTGACGCCGCTTGGCTTTCTAGACTTAACATCTGAGAATGGCATTGCCATGACCGAAGGACATATTAGAATTTACTAGACACAGCATGACCGTAGCTACCTTGTCCGGGAGAACCCCCCCCACCCACCCCCCTCACACACTCACCCCAAATCACCAAAGGGCCTCCTACTTTCGTTTCTCTGCTCTTCATTTCAGTTCTCTTCATCTCGTCAAGTTCTCCTCCTTTCTCTGGAGACCCCTGAGTGTCGGCTCTGTTCCCTCCATATTGGGCGGGCTGTGGGGGTGGTAGTTACGGACCTGAGGGGGGAAAGTACACAGAGTATCTGTGTCTAATGACCCCAAAAATGGAGTGAAAAAGCGACATCAACGTGGTAAGACGCGAGCATGAATCGAACAGCATCACGCATGAAAAACCCTGGAAGTCATTGAACAATTTTACCGTGGCAGGCGATCAAAACCATCGGAAATAATGAACAAAATGGAACAGTAATTGAGAATTTAGGAATTGCTTCATCCAAGTAAACTTCAGACAAGAATGTAGACTTTACTGAAGCGAAAAGTTTGGTTCTCCCACAACCTACACCAAGTCAAGAAAAGCGGATGAGAACGTGATGGTACGGCTGGTCTGTGGGTCGATGACAACCGCACGGATCACCCAGTGCTAGCCTAATCTTTACAAGCTATGTGGCAAATCTAGTCTAGAACTAGATCCACCCAGATTCTAGAAGATCTGTCTCCAAGAACATTACAACATGTGGGTAAAATTAGCTATGCGCGCCTCTGTCATTATTCAGTGCCATTATTCATAAACTGTATCTGGTTGGTTTGCACCCATTTCCCAGTCTTTCCCTGCCTCACCCTCTTAGCCCACCTTGTTCTGTTCATACTATGATCGTTCTAATTCTGTTCTCTTCATTTTGCNAAAACAAAACATTTCTTTCTATATGTTTTCAGACACAAACACTCATGAATCAAAAGACACATGCACGTGATCGAACGAAAACGATCGCGTTGGCATTCACTATAATCTTTTTCTTCCTCATCCCCGTTTTCCCTTCCATCTTGAACCCTTATTATTTTCTTAACAGCTCTCGTACAAGATCTCCCGTGATACAATCATAGCTAATAATAGCATCAGTAAAGCTAATAGAGAAATTTATGGTTCGGGTTATCTGTTAACTCCGCAGCTAGCACACGTTGACTGGAATGGTGAAGTATTTCATTAAAAACAGATGCTCGGCAAAATGCCACACCCATCACAGTGAATAAACCCAACAACTCATATTCATTTTACAAAAATAGGAAAGAATGCATAATGGCGTCAAAGATGTGGTCTATTCTGAACAAATATCCTTAATTTTTTTTGTTTATTTTGAAGTCCGAGAAACTCATTGATAAAAGCCTACAATGTATCATCTTTTAATAAGGTGCACACATCCTTACTCGTCCTTAAAGACAACTCACTAACTAATACAGCGGAGCAGAGGCGACAATATACTTATAAAAAACAACAAAATAGAGTGCAGTAGGGGGAAGAGTGATGAATTATCAGAACTTGACCACAGTTTTTACAACGAGTACAATATGTACGAGTAATGAATATGGAAAATGAAATAAGAATTAATATATTTCCATACGGAACATTTTTCACAATACCATATCTATCTATATCTATATCTATATCTAATCTATATCTATAGTGTTATGTGTCTACAAATCATCTACAATAACATGCCTATCCACGCTCGTAAACATACGACGATTGAACATAATAATTAAAGAGATTTAGGCTTACCACAAATAAATAATATAGTGCTTTCTACTGCAGTGCAGTGCCCTAAATTTTAACACGTACAATCAAAACTAATTATGACGAGCATACAATTAAGGACTTTAGAAGCCAATGCGTCCTTTACATCCTGGTGGTCCCAACGTACAAAGGTTTGTCACAGAGTCACTTATTCAACTGATTGAACGACCGCCCATGATGGCCAAATGACCGTAATATAAAGTGCTTGGGAGTTGGGAGGCCAGGCTCGACTAGGAAACATAATGTGCCCTTTCATCCTCATCCACCCCACCTACCCAAGCCGTCAACGCTGCCGCAGCAAAAAGAAACATCTTTAAAATAAATGCTCTCTTTGCCTCTGTCAAAGGGGCGAAGAAGAGTGATAAATAAACATAAATAGCAAGCGTTAAATATAGTTTAGGCCTACACACAATGTAAAAATAGATCCTCAGAGAGGCGTAGGTTTGTCTAAGATATTATTGCATCATGCCATGGAACATGAGTGCCTAACAATACTAACATAACAACTGGCCCGCGTGCCAAAATATGGTTCTCCAAACAAGATGAAAAACATGGCCCTCGAAGTTACAACAGTATTTGATATTGTTCATTATCATGCAGTGTTATGAAAAATGCATCTATACTTCAGTCGTCTCATACAAATTATGAACCTCACGAAATTATTAAAATTTAAAACTTCTCCTGCTCCTGATCGGGGAGAGGGAAGGGAGCTGGGCATCCCTGTCAAAGCATATAATATGCTGTTGTTTGGGTTGTTGTTGTTTTTTAATGCTCTCTGCATGCACGCCTGCATAAAGATTATTTATAGTGCTTTGTGGCAAATGCATTCCAAAATATCTACCTGCAGGCTTTGTGGCGGCATTTTCCTCGAAGATAAAAAAGAAGACATGATAAATTTGTCAGAGTATGGAAAATATTTTCGTCAACCTCCTGTTCTCTCCTTCTTTCTCTTCCTCGTCGCTATAATCATGCCTGTTTCTCTTTATCGTGGTGAACAATGAAGTTTTGCCAGCACCAGATTCGTAATGATACTGGGCCCATTCCATGTTACGTATGACATAATTCGATCACTACTTTCACACATACTTATATCATTGTCCCACCGAAATCATGTGCAAGCTAGAAATTCAACAACATATAAAATACATAGCTGAAACATCAAATTTACAAAAACTAATCTCCGTTTTTTTTTCAGACAGACTTCAACTGTTTTCTTTTTAAGGCTTTCTAGTTGTTACATGTGTCACATGCGCACGATCAACAGAGGAAGATTTACGGTTAGTAATGTAATTTCCTGTGATTTGTACCTGATCACTGAGGTTTTAATATAACGGGAGGAAGATGTTAAGGTAATAACATGTTCAATCGTAATAGTCAAGTCATGGTTCCTTTTTTTGTGATATGGGCTATCATATCATATAAATAATATATATGATATGATAAATAATAAACAAATATTTAATCATTTCTTCAAAGTTGAAAATTTCCATCTCAGTTTGGCTTTTCATGAAATTGGCCATTGATCATAACACTTTGACAAAATAATAATGACCTGCTGTTTGGTGCTCATATGAACTATAGTGAACTTGGATTTCACTATGGATTTAACTTTCAAGTATCACCAGTATGTCCTTCGTCTGATATAATTTGCTCAAATAAACATGATGTAGATATACGTTGTTAACAAAATAGCAGATGTTGTTTGTTTTTAACCAATGATTTACCTAATCAACGAAGGGGTTGGGGAGGTTTACAACAATGGGTAGTTAAAGAAACATAGTAGGCCAACTCGTAGGTTTATTCTGCGGCCATCAAGTCATAAACATCATCTTACTGAGTAATGCGTAACACAACAAACACCCTAGTCTGTGTGCTCGTCCACGCACCCGATGCGTCTGGCCTGCCATTGAGAGGTGGTGGTCATTCGACTCGGGTATCGAGACAGTTGGTGAATCACGCAGGTACGGCGCGCAAAGCTCACATTATGGGAGAGATCATTTCAAATTATTGTTGCTTTCTTTTAATTTTTACTTCTGAACAGTGATCCAATCACTTCCCAAACACCCAAAAGGAACAACTTACAAATAACAACACTCCCTCTGGTAACTGTTGACTGCATTCTATGGCTTCTTCATGGCGTTCTCGGGTCACGAATTTGAGCTTTTTTTTTTTTTAAATTTTTATATTGATACATATATAGATATAGATTATTATGTCTACACTGTAAGAAAGGAAAACTGGGACCAGTACAATGACTTGGGTTTTAGGCACAGCCTGCTCAGTGATACGTTTATACAATTACTAGTAGAGAGAATATGTTTTCACTATATTTTTTAAACGGTTACATGAACCCTAATACGCGTATGCACGCATGGCGTTTTATCTTGTCTTGATCTGTATTCCACGCGCTGTCGCGACTACAGTCGTTGAAGCCAACTGCAGAATGAGAACATTTTTTCTGTTGTTTACGAAGTGGGGCAGGGGCGAATCCAGAGGCAAAACAAAATTGGGGTTTGGGGGGGGGGCTCAACATTACTAACCAAGCCTGTGGGACTTCTCGTAGTGATTGTCAATTTCAAATAATTTCAGGCACTCCAAAACACATGTCTTGAAATTTGACAGAAATCGGAAATAACTTCAAAGGTGGGCGAGGCAAATCACATTAAACATTGATTACTTAAATACCAGGACGGTGAGCATGACGATTTTTATGGAGCTCAACGAGAAGATCAGAAATGACTTTTGACGCACAAGTATATTTAGAAATATGAATTAAATACAGCTCTGTCTGTTTACATGTTGAAACATTCCTCATTCGTCTTTTACAGTCTTAGAAAGTGTGTGTGTGTGTGTGTGTGTGTGTGTGTGTGTGTGTGTGTGTGAATATACTTGGCACTAATAAATGACAAGTATTTGGTAGTAATCTTACTCAATCTCATACCTCTCCTCTGGTGGTCGTTATCGGGCATTGCCGTAAAGGACATCCCTCCCTGGAGATCGGATTAAGAAAAAAAAATTCCAGTTCTATCACAAGAACTTGCTACTCCTTTCCAGTCCCTCTATTTATAATGTTTAAATATGTCTGGGATATATATAGAACTTCAAGATGAACAGTTTCTTAGAACTACCAACAAGTGAGGGTGAAGTATGTATTTAAGTAGTATAGTATTCACAGCACTGATTATAGGAAAGTAAAGGAAGGGGAGGGGGGCACCAGCATCCGATGACCCTTACCCTTCCCCGGCTTTTTCTGGATCCGCATTAAGAGGTTTGTCAGAAAAAAATGTCGCCTACCGTCCAGTCATGATTCACATATCAAAATCTTGGTGGTCTACAAAAGGAACCAGCAAAACAATAAAGCCACAAAGCAGACACCCGCTAGATATTGCAAACACAACGCTGTATATGTGTACCTAGATCTACATTTATTTTGCCTAGTAAATCATCCCGAAATGATAAGCCATACAAGTATGTGTGTGACTCACTGTCGGAATAAGTTCAAGAAACATGACACAATTTGCTTACAGTTAACTTTAATTTAAATTTGTGAACCTGTCTTGCCAGTATCGTAATATGTCTCCAGCCCACCCAAAAACAAGCCACAAGCGAACTGAGATTTACACGTAAACAATGCTCGTCATTGCGTCAGCGATCAGTCAAGGTTCAAGCAGCGCTTTACGATTATATAAGCAAGATATCGATACCTCGAGCAGCTATCACTAACCTCCTGTCTGTTGGTTTAATCCGCCAGAAGCGATTCCCAGCTAGGGTACTGTATTTTGCTAACAGAGTGAAGAAAGTTCGCAATCGTGCATGTCGTAAGATGCCAAGTGTTCGTGATGAAAATGCCCAACTACATGTTTACACCTGGCTGCCAAATCTGCGCTGTCGTAAAGATTCATTTCTGTTTCTTTTTTTTTTCTGGCGTGTAGTTATGCACGTGTTTGCTTGCGATTTTTTTTGTTTATTTAGAGGTAAGTGAAAGAACAGTGAAAGTAGAGGGAAAGGAAGTTGGGGTGGGAGTAGAAGAGGTCATCCTAAATAGGGAAAGATGTGAAGAGAGAAGCAGAGAAACCACAAGAGAAGCCGAAGCCATACGAGTGTATAGGCCATTACTAACATTACATTTAGCTCGCCTGCTAAAGGAGCAATGCATCCAAAATGTAGCATTATGGGTTTAGCTTGTCTGCTTTAGAGTAATGTATCCAAAATGTAGCATTGTGGGTGGATTTTTATCATCATGAATAACAAAGGCGTCCCTAATTTCTCTGGGGGTAGGGGGGAGCAGGCACTGAGGGCAAGGGATAATTGATTTCTATTCACGAACAATGATTAGGGTCGCCCTACAAGCGTTGTACCTTACTTGGAACTTCCCATCCTCTTCCACTCAGTTCAAGGCAGCGCAAGTTCAGGTGTGTCTTGTCTTAGCGTTGACAAGAATATTGTAGACTCGTAAGAGCTGACGTCTGTTACCACTTGCAATGGATTATTCTTAATCACGTGGTACCGGAAATGAAACGGATATGAATATAAATTAGTAGTATATATTATTTAATTGGAGAGGGATATACCCAGCCTAGTGCCAATATAGTTGAAATAAATATTGAAAATATTGATATGATATGCTGTGTGATCCCTTCAGGCATGATGAAGGATGAATAACTAGTGTGACCCCTACTGAGGACACATCGTCCTTTGCTTGACCACGATGGTTCACATATTTGAAACTCACGGTCCGAAAAGGTTGACATCTTGGACTGTACACCCACCATATTCGTATTTCGAGAATTTCAAAACATGAATCTGGAAATTTGGCCACGTGGGCCATGCCCAATAGTATCAACACACGTAAACGTAAGCTATCTAGTCTAGATTTTCTCTCATTCAATGTCTAGTAAGTGCTCGCATACAGTAAACCGATGGGTGACATCTGTTAAAGGGTCGGGTCTGCTTACTATCAAGGTTAGGTGTGACTTCTGCGAAGTTTCATGCTCTACTCACAAGAACGAGAGAAATCACAGCAGGGACACAGATACTACGGTGTAATTGTGTGCCTGCATGAACTCAAAGATGAGTGCATGTGTGGGCCTACCCGGATTCGTTTTTGTCTTTTTTTATCTAGAACTCGACGTCCCATAAGACTAGTCGGCCCTGTTTAATAACAACCAAATGACGGCATGGAAAGATTTATAAGAAAGCAGATAAGTGTTCGAGCAGCCTTATTTTTGGTTCAAACTAGTTTTGTCTGTGAAAAGTATGCTGCCATAAAGCGCGAAACTGCCATTAAGAGAGGTTGTGATTACATGAGGTATATCATGTGCCCTCAATTCCGCCGGCCCTTGGAAAAACAAAGGCTGCGCCCTTGAAAGCGACAGATTATAAGCAAATGCCAGCCCAGGTAAAATGCCAGTTTCTGTAAATAAAACGCGCAATCTGTTTCCTGCGCCCAAGGGCAGCGACAACTATTTCACAAAGGTGGACGATAGAGTCAGTTTCACGTATTCAATACCTAGTGCTTGACTTGCCATGATGTTTGCATAGGAAGACTAGAGCTGTAACAGACAAACACATCTGGCCAGCTGTGGATCTATAGACTGTTGATGGAAGACGCACGCGAGCGGCTGGCAGATCCTAGAGATAGGGGAACAATTATTCAATTTGGTTTGGAGTTTGAAATGAAGAGGGTAGTACACAGTACTCGCGATATTGAATTCCGTGAACTATAAAATAATGAATGCATGTTATGATGCTCTGGTTCTTAGTCCCTTAATTTCATTTATAATAATGGTGCGGATTATAAGTCTCGAATCCAGGCTAATGCCTGCTCACGAGACTTCACACTACCCCCCCCCNCCCCCGGGCCAGATCATCCAATACTTTCTCAGTTCCCCGGGGAGCATATAGTGCCGCTGCTATTTGAAGGAGCTGATCTTTAGCATTCTGACAACATATATAGACAGGTATCCTTTTTACAAACTGTATAATACGACCATAGTCGGGAATCGAAAATATGACTTGTTTAGATCTAGAATCTCCAAACTATTCGACCGCACCGCTCCACCATTTATCAAATTTTATCCGCAAACTGGAACATGTCACAGACTCGAAGTTATGGACTGAGTCCCTGCAACTGGAGGTCGCGAAGTCCTCCTGTACTACGTACATAGAGACATCGTGCTATTCTTCGGCATGTTCCGGTAATCCTCGGTATTTTGACTCAAGGTGAGACAGGTGAGATAACCATCCGCCACATTTAGTAGCGAAGTTTAACATCGGTTACAATGACAGAATCCACCATGCATCGGTTGTAGTGTCCACCCTGAGTGTAAAAGATATCTAGAGGAAAGAGATTTACATTATTTGATTAGTGGTTTGACATCCTTGATCAATGGCGGTTCGGGGAAATCTTAACGCCATCTCTCCAACCTCAATACAGAGTGGGTGTTAAGAAATGGCCTCATCCCTTTCTACCCCACTTGCCCCTCCCCCTCTCCTACCCCCTGCAAATCGAATCCACTCCCCTGAGCGGAATGAAAGAGACAGTCAGGATCAACAGAACATTCCTGTCTTTCTAATTTTTCCCCCCCAATGTTGTGCGCAATTTTCTGTTATCTCAGCCAGCCTTGCCTGTAGCCGTCGAGGAAAACACACTGTGCTTGTTTTATAAAGGAAAGTATCAAATGGGAAGTTTTATCAGGCAACCCGTTGAACATTGTAAGCATTATTCTTCGTCATAGACACTTTCAAAGCTTCACCCAACTGCTGACGCCGAATGTTGCAGCTTCTCAGTGATGAACAACCAACCTCAGAAGATAATAGTACCTCCTCCAACGGTGTCGGTCATCGTAACCCTCAGCTTAGAATCTCAGAAATAAAATTAAACAATAGTTACAACGGCTGCATTATGCAGTATCATACAGTATTATATCTCCACTGCCTAGAATTCCATAGCTTGGAGATGAGAGAGAGAGAGAGAGAGAGAGAGAGAGAGAGAGAGAGAGAGAGAGANGGGGAAAAAGAGGGAGGAGAGAAGGCTTGGAGGGGGGGCAGTATGTAAGGAGCAAGTGTAAAACGTTTTCACCACTTGCCCCCGTGCGTACATCCATCCATCCATCCATCCATCCAGTCCCTCGCCCCTGTCGATCTCTTCATTAAGAATGCTCAAACACGCCTCTGCATATTGCTATTACTGTACTTTCACCTGAAAATGAAAAGAGGAAGGAACTTTTATATTGCCAGTAGCTGGTTTGCAGAGAGAGGGAGAGGTTTCACGGGAAGTAATAAATCATTGCACGAATCATCAAGGTTATGGGTTACGGGTACTGAAACTGCCGCATATTTTTCGCAGAATACGACGGCGGAATTCTTCTAGACTCGTAACAGTGTAACTTCGGAAAATTGGTAATCATAATAAGTTGTACTGATCGCATGATAGAACGTGACCAGGATCTGACGTTCTCCGAATACTGTTGGTAAATGGGAAGGGGCCTGATGAGAGGTCAGGGAGAGTATTATAGTAATGTATGTGTGTGCAGTGTTCTATACAGTGTTGTGTGATCTACTCATCTGTGAGTTAAAAGCAAACCGCCAGGACTTCCTATCTCCCAGTGAAAAAAAAAAAAGGGTAAGCATCGGAGATACAGGAATTGAAATGTAAACATTCGGTCTAACTCCACAGAGAAAAAAAAATCGACTGAAAAGAGGATCGACGCCTGCAGATTGGACACATGTGGCGTCCGTCGACTGTAATTAGTTGCACCACACGAGCTAATTCTAGCCGTGAGCCAGTATAGCTCAGCTAAATACTGAATCATCACTATGACTTCGTGATTTGTTGTTGTGTCCCTTGAATAGTATGTACACATATATATAGGTAACATATGTGGGATATTGTTAGTGGAATACAATGTCCGCTAAAAACTAAACAAGAGAGAAAATCCAGACAAAATTAGAATGCAAATGCAGTTGGAGTACAGTGCCAGGCAAAGGAAAATACAGAGAAAAATGTAGAAAGAGCAGTCTCTGAACATTTCACGGACATTTCTCGACGGACATTTCGTTCAGCAAAGTTTTGCCAGAGGACTATTGGTCCGACAGAGATGACCCACAATTATGTTTATAATTGTTTATAATAGTTAGTGACTATTTCCTCTACAAGATTCCTCCAACGATTTTCTCTTGCATTTGCATGCGAGATCGCTCGGCACACATCTAGAATGGACATTACCGATCGTGATGGGATGAAGACGAGAAGCTGTGAAAAATGAAAGATGCATTCTGGACAGTCTGAGTAAATCTGGGTTGTTCAAGGTCACATAGGAGTGATATGGGCAAGTACAAAAGGAAAGAACAGTACAGTCGGCTGCCAGCTTGCTACGCATGGTATTCACTAGGCACTGGGCAAGTGCCGAATACGTCCATGAGATAATCGTGGATTACAATAATCGTCTTAATTATACTCTCGGGTCTCGGGTTCCGGGCCTCAGTCTTAGTTGGCGACACTCACTGCACTAGCACGACCCCTTATCTCCCCGCGTATATTAGGAATCGTCCCAAATCCCAAAATCCCATGCTGCTTATGTTATCAGAACGGTTCCTGTCGAAAAAAATGAGTCAATAGCCTTTCACATATGTCACGTTGTTTATTGTCATAATCTACCAATTGCACTCTGATGACTGAGTCTATCTGTGTCATAATTAGATGATGCATTATATTGCGTAAAGCCCCAACGACAAGCCTTGATTACTTATCAGCGTCTCCTCTGGTGAGTGAACGATTACTAATCCGGATCCAGAAGTCACAGCTTCGGGTACAGAATAGTAATCACTGATTACTTTTTGGCTAAGCTCAGTACTCGCCATGAAGCCATGGAAGGCTGCAGTATGTTAGGAAGAATGCCAGATTTCACCTGGGCTCATCGTGGTAACGATAGGTAAGTTGACCTCAGAACTTTTTACAGCCTCCTGCAAAATATCAAGCATCAGGGACTTTACAAAGTAGTGTAGTACCTATATAACACACCTCTCTTCACTCAGTACATAGGATTACTGTCGTCCTCATTTTACCTCAGCCCCACCTTTACCAACCCTTGAAGTCCGTTGCCCTCCTCCTCTAGTTCCGAACCCTACGTATATTTTTTCTTAGACCTTCGTAACACTACCAGACTGTTGGACCACGATAACCATAGCTTTGGAAGTTGGAACAAGTTGAGGCGAAGAAACGAGAAACGAGAACAATCGTCCGCGTTAACCGGGTGATTAGCTGAAAGTAGGTATATATCATCAGGGATTGAATTAAATTATTACTGCATTTGGAGCTGTAGCTCATATGTGCCTTTTTGTCTTAAGACCGCAGAAATGTAGTGCGCTACCGGACCAACAATGTCTGACGTTATAATGACGCCACAGTTGCTAATTATATGGCCGCTGTATGTGACACTATCTTTGTTGTTAATAAAATAATACCATCGACTTCTCTCAGTCACAAACTCTACTTAGTCACAATTATAGTCCTCAGATAGCCTAACAGATTACTATTTCCATAGAAAATTCGCTGAATAAATAGCAACTCTTACCAACTGTTTTTTTCGGAGGCGTCACCATTAGATAAAGTCGACTGCGTACTTTTCATATTAATCTTGTGTGTCCTTCCGGCTGAGCTACTGGAATCGCGATCATAATAATACCAAGAGCTGCGCACAGCTGTGCTTTTCAATTGTGTGTTGAATTCAATGTATGTTTGTGAGTTTGGCTCTGTGTACTCAAGATGTATATGTAGAATATTTTAAAGGCTCAACTAAACTGAGTTCCTTATCGAAATGTTCCCGGCAACCATCCTATATTTCGTCACAGATAAGGGAGTTATTCTAGAATAAATGAGTTCGTGTAAATAGTTTGGACAACAATTTCACTTCCTGTACAAGCCGAGTTATTCATTTATAGTTGGCGGATGTTGGTCCTCTCTACGCAACGTTGGCTTGCAACCGTGTGAAGGAGATTACTGTACAGATAAATTGATGACAACATTTTAAAAAGGCCTGTACTCGTATTATGTAAACTTGTATATTTATCGATTCTTGTTTTTTAACCCATAAAATGACATCCTTCATTGATTTTCACAAAACAGAACCTTCCTGTCCCCGTACTCCCCCATCACCCGCTACCCTTTAAAGGAAAATACTCGTATAGTGGAATCAGCACGAAGCACAAAAAACAACAAAAAACCGCAGAGTTCACTGAGAACTTTGGCCCATATTTAGATTACAGGGGCGGGAACTTGCGCTGTTACATTTAAATCACATTTCAAAGATAGAATTTAATACATCTCTGCCCTTTTATTAATGGTAATAACTTGTCACACTGGGGAAAAGAGAAGAATAAAAAATCAGGGGTTTGGTCCATATTTAGAAACATTTTAATTTATCAAAGTTGCCGCTTGCAAATGTCATAGCGTTCTCTCAGTCATCCCACGGCTTCTAAAAGAAAAGCTGAAAACATTCAGTGTAGCAAATCCGATGACGACCATCCCTATCTCTCTTTCTTTCTAGACTTTTTCAGGCCTTACGTGTCGGTTGTTCAATGAGCTGTGAATAGAAAGTCTATTTCGTTATCCCTTTTATTAAAGGTACCCATAATGAATGGAGGGATCACATGATTATCTTTGAACACACCGGCAGAAACTTTTTTTTTTTTATTGTTGATTATATTGCGTTACTGTATTTGTTCCACAGTGACCTAAACCAGATGTGAGTGGGCATGTCATATTAAGTGAATATTCTTTTCACGCATGAAGCCATTTCCTGTTTGTTTTCAATAAGCTCCCTCCTGTTTATTAGACATTAGTTAGAGAAATCTGATTTAACTAATATTCGGCTCATCACTTGCTAAAGAATTTGAGATAGATCTATGTGTTGAAATCGTAAACAAATTACCGTGGTTAAACCATCATTTTGACAACAGCAGATTTACGTTTATTTGTGTACCTAAATTGAAAGGAAACACACATCTGTTCAGGAGGGAAAGAACACTGCAATGGGTTTCAACGTTATATCGTTTACCTTACTGGTTTTAGACACGGTTGTTTATGTCTGTTTTTTTTGTTTTGGAAGGAAGAACTTAGATCTTTGATGTTTTCATTTTGACTGTCAACATTTCAATGCCTTAACCCATAAATAGGTTCTCAGTTTGAATAATGCCTACCTTCTACGGTAGTCTATCGGTTATGATTACGAACTAGCTTTTTAGCAGTTCCTGAATAGGACAGCTGCTCGTGAGGACAATAAATAAAGCCAAAATGGTATTTTCTTCTGAACCTTACTATATATAGCAATGTCATAGTTCACTGGTTGTTATGTGAAGAGTCCCTGCCAGCCGGTTGTTACTTTGTGTAAACTATGTGGATACTCCCTTGCTTGTGCGGTAACTTGAGTTATGATGTGAAGGATCATTGGCTGTTTACAATTTTGATACCCACTTGGCATTTATGGGGTGTAGAACCCTTAATAATATCGAGTGTAAATCAGTTCCTCAAAGATGTACACCGAGTTTCATAAACGTCGTATAGATTCGATCGGCCTATAGTTTACAAATAGCAGTATAACTGGTTTCTCTGATGTAATTCTCTCTCGGCAATAAACTTTACACTTTTTTTATATTCGTAATTATTTAGTGATTTTCGTAATGATTTAGTGTGTGAAGAATTCCTGCTACTCACATCATATTGACTGGATTTATGTGATTGCGAGTATTCATTATTTCACTTTCCATGATTTTGCGGAGTCTCTAGTAATTATGCTCAATGCTTTGTATGGGAAGAATCCCTAACATTTACAATTACGATAACTGAGTTTGATGTGAAGACTCTTTACGTAACTCACGTGATTGTCTAGTTGAAGTGCGTTTTTCTTTTTTTTAACTCAGAAAGTCCTCTCTCTTGGAAAAGTGAGTTAATTTTTACTCAGGAATCCATTTCTTTTTCATTTGAAACAAAATTGAGCTTGAAATTTTAATTTCCTCAGAAGTTAAAAGATTACAAATTTAAAAAAAATATATACATGCATTATGAGAAGCAATTACCCCTGAGTTATTTCCCTTGATCTTAAAAGCTTTTCAGAGCTCTTCAAAGCTTTCCTGAGTTTTGGTAAAATGCAATTTCAATTTTGTAAGTCCTTGAGGTACACAATAACATTGTATGTGAAGATCTCTAAGTGAGCCAGAAGTCGGGTGAAAGGAGGGGTCCCTGACATTTACAGCAACACACCAGACCAGTTGAACCAGGCACATCCTCTCGGCCCAGTCATAATAAGTTAACATTCATCCTGTCTACTCATTTTAATTTCTCTCTCGTTTTACCCCAGTTGGTTCTGTTTTTTTCCCTCTCTGCCTCATTAAAAAGAAGAAAAGAAAAAAAAAATATTGTTTTTCGCACAATCTCTTGTTCATTTTACCAGCCAGGCAGCCCAGACCCCTATGCACCCTCTCTGTTCACCACATGAAGGTTTTAAGACAAAACGCGTTATTTCCACGTTCACCAATTTGAGAGCCTCTGTTTTACCTTTACAGCCACGGTAGAAATAGACCAAAATAAAGTGAACAGTGTATTAAACATGAGTTATTTTCCCAAGTCATCTCAATAAAAAGAAGAAAAAAGCTTCACGATGCTGTAACCTGATTTGTTCTTCCCTTAGCCCTCAAACAAACAAAAGAGAAATACACTGTACTTCTTTCACAATGGTGGATAACGCTCTTTGACACGTAGATCTAATCCTCCACATGTGTATACATCCATACACACTCCCTGGGATTAGCTCCATGCCTCTATCTAGTCTACCTCTATTACCTGTACCTTGGGGTGAGTTTACCTGTTCAGGAGGAATGAGAGGCGGCTTTCGCACCTGCAGTTACTACCTTCATGCCGCACCGTTTTGTCTCTAGAGCGTTTTATCTTTTATAACCGACACCTCTAGACAACTAACAGCCTGTGCATCACTGCGGAAGTCTACTTCACGCTGCTGACAAGGTAATGTTGTCAATATAATGTGGAAAGTGTTTAAATTTTATTATTTTGTTTCGTGTCTTTAAAGAGTTAGACCCGTCAACTCCCCTTGCTTGTGTTCGTTTGGTACCCAGCAGAAGTGGCAGGTGAGTGTTGGATCTCAAGGTTAGTCTGCCTGGGTTCAGTGAGTTTACGCTACGGCAACAGGAGAGGATCAACCTGCATTCTGGAAGAACTTAAGTAGCAATTATTTTTTTTTTTAATGCTCCTTTCCCTCTTTACTCGCTCGATGATGGAGTGAGTGGTGTACTGTATATAGCATTTTTCGGTTGATCATCGCCAATTAGTGGCATACTGTGTTCTTAAGGAGCATACCGAAACTTCAACGTAGAATCAAGCTTCACTGCACCTGTGTATGTGTCTGTGCCTGTGCGTATACTGCTGTTTTACCTATGAAAGGCTAAGCTAAGCGAAGACCCAGCCCACCCATACATTCAGGTCAAACCGAAATGATAAACATTCGTTTGAAAAGCATATATGTACGCATAATATTCGCTAGCTGAGTCGCGGCCCTATGAACGGTGGCTTTCTATTTTGGGGCCTTCAGTAGGAGAAAAGCCTGAGCAGCAACGCAAGTATGTATGTATTCAGTGAATATTTTTATGTTCTTATGTTTGAATACGGTGTCGTTCGGGATGTGCTCTCAGATGTAATTACTAGTGTGTGAATCACCAGTCACCATTTCAGTTAGGCACTGCTTGCTATAGAATAGTGCACGACACTTACTTTATATTTGGTGTTACAGATAATTATAAGATCCAGTGTTACCTTTCTCGATCACAGGTAAATTCGTTGAAGCTGCTGTACTGGATGCCGCCGTTACCAGTCACTGTTTGCATGTTTGTTTGTTTGTTTGTTTATTTGTTTGTTTGTTTGCTTACTTGTGTGTGTAATTTTTGTTAGGACTGGGCATGCTTACGATTATAGTGGTAGATGAGTTCAGTTTTAGGATGCTTTGAATTGTAGATCGTGGTAGAGTGGATTGTACTGAGGAGAAGCTGATAGGGCTGGATTCTCTAGTTACTGCGACAAAGAACGAAATGGCGATGATTATTAGTAGATGATAGTATCATATAATAATATGTTTGTTGTCTAGAAAGAGTGTCCTATCTGAGATAGGAAAGTGAAACGAGAAAGAGAGATAGATTTCAGGAGAGGTACACCATCGAACAAAATATATGTCCGCCAATTACATGTACTGACACTCTTAGGCGGCTGAGTCACAGTTGGTGAACCTGTCTCTCTCTAGTTTTATTTCTAGTTTGGAACTGAAGGTTTCGAATTTTTACCTTCACTTACTTGTTACTTGTTTCTAGAAATAACATCACTGCACTCCGGTCTGTTCGCATGTTCAGAACCCAGCAGAGAGTGGTTATTAGTTATGGATCCTTCTTGGGCTTTCAGGAAGGCTGCAACTTTTGCATCCTTCTCTCTATATATACAGTATACTCATTTCTAACTTTTGCTTTAGGCGGTGATGTTCTGTCCACCTCTTTTTCTTCTTCCTCCCTCAGAAATTTTTTTTTTTTGTAAGTACTTTCAACACACTGACTGACCTCTGTTTGTCTTGTTCTACGGTCTTGCCACACCATTTAGCCAGATTTTGTTTTCTTGTCTCTGATGATGACAGCTGTAATAGGAACAACAACAGTGAAGATAACAGATGATTCATTTGTACTCAGAGATGTTTTTTTACTCTTTTTCTCTTTCCCTAGACTTGAGACACGAGCAGCATGGCGGCGGGAAATGTCCAACTTCCGAAAATTAGCGAAGGTTTCCTTGGGCCTCAGGCCAAGTTTGACGCATACGGTCTGAGCTGTATTTCTCACAGCGACCCTGTGGTGTACATGCAAGAGGACCAACCAGAGACGGAAATCATCCTGGGCACGCAACCCGGAACCAGAATCACTATCAAACTCATCTCTTACGAACGTAAAGTGGAATGCACGGAGTACGTATTGATTAGATGTATGGGCCCTAACTTTCTGTTCCTGATCAGACCGCCTTTGCCGGGTTTTTACAAATTCCAGATCTACGCCTTGCCCAGGGACGAGGCCGGACCTAATATGTTGGGAGTGTACAATTATCTCATCCATTGTCCCGGTAACTTTGGAGACAGTCCTTTCCCCAAGCAGTACCCTCCATGGAAGGACGGGTGCTACCTGCACGAGCCCATTTCTTTGCCCAGAGGCATCCGAGACCCCATGGTCAGATTTAAGCTCTTCATTCCTAGGGCCAAGGACGTTCAGGTGAAGGTGGGCGAGGAGTGGAACCCTCTTCAGCAGACCGAGCCTGGCATGTTTGAAGGTCTCGTGGACTTTAGTTTGGGCTACCCGCCAGGTTCCAAGGCCAAAGTTAACGTCAAGTTCGGAGGGAACAATTACAGTACCCTTCTGGAGTATTCGCTGTGATTTCTGGACAAATATGTTAACGTATCTTTAAAGATATAATATATAATATTCTACTTTGGTTGTGGAATCTATTGACCTGTTTTCCAGGTTTAAAATCAAATGGATTGTTGGGTGATTAGCTGTATGCTTAACACAGAGTCGTAGATTTTTGTTTTCGAGCATTGTGTTGAAAAGCCTTGCATGAGACTATTCAAAGTAAAATTACTAAGTGTTATGGCAGCAGGAGTGATGCTAACAATGTGCAGCTTTGCAATAACATCAAGAAAAATTACTACAATTTGAGGTACTTTGTCCGAATGAGACCCAAATCTAGCCCCATCAACTTTGTATCTCGAAAACTTGACACAGAAACATCAGTTAAAGCAGTTACAACTAGAAAGCTTCTTTTCGGGGAAAAAATCGTTCGGAGAGTTTGAGATGCAGAGGCAATGGGTCTTACCTGGGCGTGAACTATATTTTGGACACATGAGAACCTATTTTCGTCAAGTAATGCTCTCTAACATGTTTCCAGTGCAATAACGAAACGGTTGGTGGTGTATAATTGTAGATTTTTGTTTACAAGGGGAAAACAAGTGGTCTGACAACAGGTATTCAAACAACGTCCCAGGCGTCTACGGTTGCATTGAATAATTAAGTCCTATGAAGTGAAAAACGCCGCATTATTATGTTACAAACGACAGTAAGTGGTGCATTTTCACTCCGAGACACTTTTCTTAATTTTGCGGATTCATTGTTATCCTGCAAAACACAGGCTGTATTAGATGATCATGACGTTCGATGGTGCGACAGTGACTAACATCATTAGATGCATGAACAGATTTTGGTTCACTGATGATTTAGCGGTATTTAAAGTCACTTACAGCGAGCTTCCGTGTTGGGAGACTTCCAGACAACCCATATTATATAATACTCCCCTAGATGGAGAACATCAAAGAATGTAATCTTAATCTCTCAGGACATCGTTTACAGTGTCATTTCACTAGGTTAACAGTTGCTGCCCCTTCCGTTTCGTTGGTTTCGTTTAAAATGGTGATTTAAGTTGATTATATACTTATGTTTGTAATAAGTAGGCTTTTTACAGTGGTTGAATAGGCAAATCTTCATGCTTATTTTTTTTTCTCTCTTTTCTTAGTCATCCAGCTAGTGGTCTGTGCAGATGGCAATAGTAAAGACGTTCAGTAGTGCATAGCACTGATTTGTTCACCCTACAATGACTCAGCATTCGCGTATGTGTATAATTATTATGTCGGTTCGATTCATGTTTTCTTCTGAACGGACTGATTCCTGAAATAAAATATGCCCAATTCACGCCGAATTTTGGCTGTTTTAATGTGTTCAGATGCTGAACAGTGCAAGTCGACGCATTTGTTTTTCTAAATCAGAGTTTATATGTGATGAGTAAGGAAATATTTTACTCCTCTATTCAGTTGTTGTCAACAGGCGCACATTTTGGTCTTTGCCTCAAACCCCTGCACTCAGAATGGCTCCTGTTTACGGTGATATCTCCACGGTTACCAATTTTCTTGTAAATTATCTAGTGTCTGTTTCTTTGTTTGGTTTTGATTCCTGTGTCTGTCTATTTATTTATAAATCTATTCAGTTTATTTATACCTTCCACTGGGTTTGTTTACGATGTAGAACTTAGACCTACTGCCAGCAAGACCAAGTCTCTTCCATCTCTTTCTATGCACGGGATATATATATGGATCAGAGGCGCTCATTCAAAGGACAAGCACTGAACCAAGGATAGTTAGCATATTTTAAGTCTTTACAAGATCAAACACAGTATCTTTGACTCTCAGAACCCATAATGTTAAAATCCTATATGGATTTTTCAAAATTATCTGAGTAGGTGATGGGCGTACTGGTGCCCGCATAATTCAGGGTAGTGTACCTGCCTGTTGCATGATCCGGATTATTTTTTTTACATGATGTGTAACATTCTAGATGATGCAAACACTGTAAGCTTAGCTGGGTACTGTAGATGTCGCAAAAGCTGTATTTGGGATCTCAGCACTGTAGCCTCACTAGAGCTGTTTTGGGGTAACTCAGCACTGAAGAGGTTGCAAAAGATGTTAGTCGGTGACCCAGTGTAGATGTATAAAATGCCGTTGGGTAACCCAGTATTATAGACGACACAAAAACTGTATTGGGTAAGTGCATTATAGACGTCCCAAAAAGCATCTTACTGGGGGTGCACCAGCACTGTTAATGCTGCAGAAACGGTGTTTGGGTAACTATGCACTGCAGACGTCGCAGAAACAATTTGGATAATCACTTAGTAATCAGCTCTGTAGATGTCGCAAACACAATGTACATGTGTATGGATGATAATGTTTATTTCGTTCAGAACACTTTCGGGGGTGGGTCGAGGTGAATGGTAGTTAAGGGTCTTGCTGGCATAGGCCTACTGTATATTTTTGTTGATGATTCGTATAGATCTGTACATTACTCTTAGTGTCTTTCCCACTCCAGAATTTAGTTCCTGCACCTTCTGTGTAATATTCCTCCATTCTCGCACAATATGACTTTTATTGCACGCTGAGAATATCATGCCAAAATTTTAAAATCATATTTACATATTTTGTTCATATATTCTTACAATTTATGTCTATTACAAACATCATTTTCGAAATTTAACACATTATCCATTTGTTTACCTTGTCGTCTGTTATTGAGAGTATGAGTGTGAAAGAAAGAAAATTTGTCTGCTGTATAGTGTTGGCCGTATTTGCTGCTCTTATGATGATGATGGAAAGGTAGGCCAGCTGCAGTGATGGAGGTAGGCGCTTTGGATATAATGTAGACCTGGAACTCGTGACCGTGTACTCGGAATGTAATCAGTGACGAAGCACTGTAGATGAGGGATAAGCGATTCCACAGATTCTGGTGTAGATTCGATTCCAAGTACGTTTTGGATCCCGGAATCGGAACATTCAAAGTATACGCCAGATTTAGGGGCTTGCAAATAGGGATATTAGGTGGAGGTGCTATGTTATCAGTCTGGATATATATTACGAACAGGAGGGCTGGCTTTTGCACTCTGAACCATACATATAATTATTACTAGTGACATTGCTGTCATCAACATTATCACATGATTACCGCCAACCTTATCATCTTCACCATATGCTTAGAAGTGAAAGAACAATACCAAAGTGGTTTAGTCCATTCAAGTTTGGAATTTTATTACGAGAATAGCACCTCACAGTAAAAAAAAACTGTCAAATGTTTAAGATGTACGCGTAAAAATTGCTAGGATTCAATGATTTGAGGTTCATTGATAGAAGTCCTCGGAATCCACTCAATTCCAGTGTTTGAAACGATTCAAATCGACTCCTGACATCGAGTAGAGAATCGAGTACTAAAATAGGAATTGGGAATTCCAAATTGTAGACCCTCGTTTACCGTTTAAACAGCTTTACAGTGGACCTCGTTGCGAATATAGGTCTATTCTTCGTTAAGACAGGCTAGAGATAGGATTAGACAACTGACAAGTTAACTAATCAGGTGACCATACTGAACAAGGGATGTCTTTCAAGATTTTTACTGTAAAGTGAAATCAAACGAAATCGACAATAATGTCAAGGACGACAATGAGAAAGGGGATGGAAAGAATAGAGGACGACGACAACGATGATGATGATGATTAGCAAGAAGATGAGAAGGAAGAGGAGGAGTAGAGGTAGCACAGGAGAGACAACGACAACCATATGAATGATAATGATGATGATGATGATGATGATGATGATGATTACAGGTCTAAAACGTGTCATTTAAACAAACTATTGGTAATATGATTATTATTACTTCCTTTGCTTAATTGGCGTGAAATTATAACAGATTTTACAACAACAATACCGGTAATGATTATGATGATGATGATGATAGCGCAGATATTACTTCTAATATACGTTCGGTGTATGCGTATCTAAAGAACAATAATAATGCGTGCTATCGCTTTCGAAAGAGTGAGATGTAGATCTAACGAGTGAGAGGTAGTAGATATAATATAAAGAGGGAGCTGTTGATCTAAACCCAGGGGAGCCAGCACGGAAAACGATAGCTCAGCAAAATTCTCAGACCATGGCCGCTGCCAAAATTTCACCTGCGAAGCATTTTAAGGGTTCCTTTGATACTGCGGTGTACATCTTGTTTTATATTTAGCAAATCCTCGGTTTTGTTTGTTTTAAAATGGCAACCCCGATCTGTTATTCGTCTTGATAAAAAGAGTGTTTGTCGAGTTTTTATGCTACGTCATTACTGCTAGATTAAAAGCGATGAAGCAATGCTTATTCATGTTGTAAAACTTGGCAGAGTCTCATCAGACTGGAGCAGCATGTTGGCAATTTTAAATTCCCAGTATGATTTTTACGAACCGCACTGCGTGCGGGCTGCTCGTCTTCATCTCGAATTTCATTCGCCTTATGAGGGAGAGGCGCTAGAGGGTAGTTTGCCAGTTCGGTGGATGGAACAATACAATCTGCACGTGCCGCTCGCGCGCTCAAACTTCAAAACAACGATAATACATCAGCTCTCGTTTTTCGTCTTCCTCTGTATAGTCTAGTTCACAAACAGTGAAGTCGGATAAGCGAGGGAATAAGGATGGGTGTAGAGGGGATT
>JAWQUT010000007.1:4950444-4970173 GCA_033807755.1 Ellobium chinense | reverse complement strand
GGGGGAGGAGAGAAAGAGGGGAAGAAGAGGGGTTAGGTGAAAAAGAGGGGAGAGAGGCATTATCATTATTATCTCCCTTCTCTTCCCCGAACAGCTCACACAATTTAAAATAAAAAAGTGTATGTACAGTTCATTACTCATTTAACAGTCATCCACTCACCCAGCCATTAATCTGCTTTCTACAGCATTCTTGTGACAGGTACGAGTAAATATAACAGCTGAGGCATTATTTAAATTCGTCACACAGATTAATCTAGTTTAATAGCGCCGAGAACTCCAATGGCTCGATAGCTTAGTGGTCAAGACACTGGGCTTGAGAAGCAAGGGTTTGATTCGATCCTCGCTGCACGCAGTTTTTCTAGCGAACGAATGAGAAACATAAAAAAATAATCAGAGTTTCGACATAGATCTATAAAGAAATCTAAAAAGAGGAGATTAAAAAGGACTTCTTGTTTCCTTTCCTTATAGGCCGAGTTGTGCTTTCGGTTTAAACGTTGTCTACTGTAGAAGAGTTGCCATTATTATAATGATATAAATTTTAATTTGTAAGTCTCGTATCCGAGCATTTCTACTTACTCAGATGCCGTCAGATGGGCAGTTTCCCTATCGTGTTAAAATCTTCCTCCTCTCTCTCACTCGGGAAGATTTATCTGTGTATTCAGTGCATGCGACAAGAGGGATGAGAAAGGCTAAAGGATCTCGGTTCGAAGGTACATTTATAGGCCTGTAACCTCGCAACGCGGAAATGGAGTCAAGATTGGCAGAGGCAGCAGCTGCACTCGGGAACCTGGACAAGATCTGGGCATCAAATCTCTAAGCAGAAAAAACAAAACGTCAGAATCTTCGATTCGAATGATATACCAGCCCTGACATGTGCCAGTGAAAATTGGAACCTTACCAAAGAAATACATTTCTTCGAAAATAGATGTACGATAAAAAGTATGGCTGTAAAGTGAAATGAATTCAAAACTAGCATTGAGATCATTAAAAAAAAATATCAGGGCAACACAGTGTGTCATCGGTTATCAAGAAAAGAAGAAAGACATATGTTTGGCATATCATCAGAAGAGATTACACCAGAATTGCAAAGTTGGTCCTTGAATGGTTAAAAAAAAAAAAAGTTGGGAATAAGAAAAAAAGGGCCGCCCAAGGAAACACTACAATAAACGCTGCTGAGAGAGGCTGGAAGACCAGAGGACTTCACAAAACAGGAATGACTTGCCATGCTGGCCCTGTGTGATGATTAACATTACGGACAGGATATAGAATCTGGATGTCAAATTCTAATATTTTATTAAAGGAACACTGCACCGTCCTACAGACCATATTAAATCATACCATACCCTATTATTCCAGTAAAACAGTCTTTCAATGGACCACTTTAGGTCACATTAAAATGCGAAATGACATGTTTCAGGTGAATTGGGAAAACAGCGGAGCTGACTACTGACTTAGCATAGCTCAACTTATTGGTGTGAAAACGATGTAGACATGACTCTTAGTTGTCTAAATGAAGAGCTGCAGATTCTAATTTACCATTGCAAACTAGGGAGAATCAAAATAAAAGCAAGATGTGCAAATTAGAAATAGGCAAAAATGAACTTGCGAATAAGAGTTTTAAGGGTAAACTTCAACTTAAAGCCATGGGGATGTTGACAAATTCGCCTAATTTATTCTCTTTATTATTCATTGTATTGTACTATATAGTGTGCATCCACATTTACTTTGATATATAGAGGTATGGTTGTATATAAGAAAATAAGCACATCGGCAATAAAAAGGCATGCTGAGCATAGATCTAGATCTACACATCAAACACACAAAAACACAGTTCGCAGTCTCACCACCAGCACAACACAAACAATAATAACTCAGTTAACACACTCAATCTGTCCTTATCATTCGCTCTTTCTTATGTTTGAACTTTCGTGCAATGACAAACACACGTATCAGTGGTAATAACAAAGTAATACACTTAAAACCGCGTTTAAGTTCATTTTCCGAGTCCGAAATCACAGTACTGAAACAAAATCTCCGCTAGTTTTGCGATCAACGAGGGCCGCCATTTTACTGCCTGCCAAAGAAGGCATCTCGGATGGCTGCCGCGCTTCGCCTTGTGGCGCCGCGCTAGGCGCCTGGACTTCGCCTCGGCAACTGAACTCACCGCCACCAGGCGCCTTAAGGCGCCATAGTTACTGAACTCGCCTGCTCTGCGGACGGGTGATAGCATGTTGGTATGAATGTTTTAATTCCTCTGTGAACAGTAGGTATGTCAAACAAAATCATGCTGAGGCAATAAAAATGCAGAATACTTTTTCTGGCTTACACTATCAAACTTTAGGTTTGAATTTGGAATATCAGAACCTTAATTAAAAGCTGAATAATACATTGTCAGGTAAAGGTGTCTGTAGCTGCTGTAACGTAAATGACGTCAGCGTTTGTGCCACAGGCTTCTGCGTAACGGGGAAGGGGAATAATTCTAGACCCAAGGGCCAAACCCGGTAACTCTAGCTCTCCTTATTGCGTCATATTACATACGCGCACGGTAACATAACGATGCTCTTTCTTCGCAAAATTGACTCGGTGGGCACCATAGATAACTTTTAGAGAGAAAAAACTATTGAAAAACGGAAAATTGTTTTTGATGTGCGTGTCCTACTTTAAGTATACTTTGGTTTAAGTAGGAATTTCCCATGTATGGATTCAACATTATTCTCTCATTTGGTTATTTAGACTGACCTTGATAAAAAGTACACCTCAGTAACAAACATGTATTTTTCATATACCGTGACCATACTTAACACAGAGTTTCTACTGAGGATAAAATCTGCAGCCTGTGACACAGAGCATCCCTGCCAGTTCTACAACATCACTTGCTCTCTTGTCTCAACATCCCACCCAGGACGACTGAGTACCACCTGTTTTATCTGGCCACTGTTCCATTCGGTTTCCCTCGCTAGACACTGACAATACAAACACTGTCACTTTACTGCCCTTACAGGGTAACATTATTGTTATCTTTATAACGTTCTTCGTTCCTTCAGAGGCGTAGGCTAGTGGGTACCTATTATTCCTCTACCTCTCTTTGTAAAGAAAAATATGTCCTTCTTATGGATCAACTCATCTAACTCCACCTGCCTCCCTTTCTAAAAATTCCATGCTGATCGTAAGGGCAACTTCTTTTCTTGTCACTTCCCAGTATCCTTTTGAGTGGGTCAAACAAGAAGGTACCTGGTGGTCCCCTGATTTTTTCTGTCCAAAGAAAAATATGCCCTTCTTATGAACTCACCTTCACATCATTTGCCTCCCTTTTCAAGTATATCCTTTTCAGTGGGACAGACAAGAGAGTACCTGACGCCTCTCGCCTCTTATCCCTCAAGAAAAGTGTGTCTTTCCTATGGACCCATGTTCACACCTAATCCCACGCTAAAAATTCCTTGGTGACCTTACAAGGCACCTCTTCATCCACTCTCCCTTTCTGTGGGGCAAAAAAAGAGGGTGCCCAATAATTTCCGGTCTCTTCTCCCCAAGAAAAGTGTGCCCTATATGACCCATCCCCACTGCCAGCTTCAGCTGCCTCCCATGACCAAGACAGGGCCAAAGCCTTAGGAAGGCCGGGACTGAATCCCTGATCTTCTTCAAAGGGGGTTCTTTCCACTGCTAATTTGTTGTTCTTGGCACTCCCTAACAGACTTTTCTACCAAGGTACCTCATCTCTCCCCTCTTTTAAAGTAAACTACTCTTTTGTCACGCCACACTTAGAGACCCATTCTATTTTAAGCCCAACTTGTCTCCTATGATTAACGAATTTCCATTGTCTGTCTCATTTTGACTCCACAGCTTAATTTGAAACAGAAGGTGTTGTTGTCGTCATGGTACGGGCTAGAAAGGACAGCACTATGGGATAGCACATGGAATAGAGATCAAGACAACCAAAAAAAACAACACCACTACGCTGGCATACTAGGATTCATGCAACCCTTTAAAAATACCATTGTGAAAACATAAAACTCACATTTGACAATATTAGCAGTCCATCTGCTCTTCTCTCTATTCTCTTCCTCTCTCTCTCTCTCTCTCTCTCTTTGTTCCACAAACACTTGTCACAAGGCCAGTGAGATTGAAGAAGCATTTTATTGCAGAGATAGACTGCGATAACTACATCACAAAGAGTACACAAGCCAATGTGTCTACTTCAAAAAATAGTGAATGAGCTAATGATATTAAACTACTTGAAAGTGTGAAGTCACACAAATAATTTGTTGTAATTCGCCCCTGACACATGCATTTAAAAAAAAAAAAAAAAAGATTTCAGTACATTAGGAAATGCACCCACTTCAAAGAAAAAAAAAATTTAATTTGTTAACTTGTCTATAAAATTATTCTCGACCCACTTGGAAGAGGCCACAGACCTGTCATCCAACAGTCTAGAGGACATGTAACTGGCAGGACCACTAAGGAGACAAATTTTCATATCCAGAAAAGGACATAGTTCTCTAGACATGACTAAACTGAGGTAATGACCACATTTAAAATTTTATTAGTGACATGGGGTAAAAATTTGATACACTTTTGTCATGGCTGTTAGTAAAACACCTATTTTACACAGTGCTTTCAAGAAAAGAAAAGGTGCTCTGTAACACAGACACTAAGTCACCAATACAAGTTATAGTAAAAAATTTGTGAATATGTGTATGAAGAACTCTTACCCAGTCTCTCTTGTTTTTGTTCAAACTCATTTAATAGAAAAGGTACTCAGGAAGTGTCATTTGCATTCATTTCTTAAACAATATTCTTGATCATAATGTAATTTGTTAAAATAATGATAAAAGCACCATATTCTGCTTTCTTTTTCCTCACAAATAGAAAGGCTTGTTTAAAACTCCAGAATTTCTTTCTTAAAATTTTTCCTACAGTTTCAATTATAATTCAGTGAAGTAAAAATTGCACTATGTGATAACAGGATAAAATTCAAAGCATGATGTGTACAATAGAATGGCTGAAATATGATATAAAATATATATTTAACAGCAGAATAATCACATCCAGGTAATATATGCAAATAATCACAAACATGAGAAAAACTATCCAGCTTGAGAAATTACTCATTTTCTTTTAATTCATCAAAGTTTATTAAAGAAGTTCCATTAGGAACAAACAAAGGTGATGCCTATAGGTCAAATCACTAATGAGAACAAGTCCTTGTTTGATCTATTCTAATCTCACAAGGCTTACTAAATTGTTAATGACCCTGAGAGAATGAGACTTCCCTCATTTTGGTCTTAACAGATTCTTTGTTTAATCACTGGCAGTGTTCTAGCCCAAGATATTAATAACCTTATTCAGGTTCATGAATGTAACTGCAAATACAACATGTCTTTTACTACATATATGTGACTCTTCTCCGAAAGCAACAAAATTCCATGTCTGTATGGTTTTCTTCAAATTTTACAAATTTTTTTGCATTTAGTAGTCAATGTGACAAGAGTCTGATAAACCGGTGCATAAAATTAAACTAGTAAAGCCATGAAATGTGGCATTCACTGTGCAAGTTCTCAGGGAAAAACAGGGAGCGACAGAAATAGAAAAGAATAAAATGGTTTTCAGTGTCTGGAAAGAAATATCAAAATCAATCCAAATGTTATTCAAGTTTATATCTTGATTTAAAAAAATGTCATGGGATCATCTATGGCTGACAACTGAAAAAGAGACAGCAGAGACACCAACGTTATTATCCCAAATTCTTAAGGGGATATTCTTAAGTCTTTACAAGGATTTGCGTAGCATATTTCAACCTCAAATTTATTTACAGATAACATAACCATCAGAATATTTTGCTCGGTGTCTTCATGAATAAACGAAGGAAAGTAAAACAAGGTGAGGAAGTACTATTGACTTCACCAGTAATTGTAACCAAGCAGGTATAAAGGCAGAAACGGTGGAATAATATGGGACAAATGTACTTAAGTAATTAGACTTTTCAGACAGACTGCTTTTCAAAGTTTGTTACGCCAAGACTAAGGTTTTCTTTTCTCTGCTCTTAATAACTGTCTTGAATGTTCCATTAATGTGCACAAAACATAATAACATTCTTGGTTTATCTCAAGACTGAAGTCTGATGCAGTTTCTTGTTGTTGCAGAAAACTGCCAGAATTTGGGGCAAGTTGAAGGCAGTGAGTCACTGAGATTCATACCCAGAGCAGTGCATCTACAGTGCACCATCAATCAACACTGTCTTCATGCCTCACTTCGCCATCGCTAGGATGACAATTCCCACAGCATCCCTCAGTGATTACTCTATACAACAATGGCTAGAAGAGACATAGGTTTCTGGTAGAGGAAGGAGACAAAGCCAGACCCTTAAACTCTTGAAACAAATATACCAAGAGCCAAACATGAAAGATAGATATAAATATAAAAAGTGTTGATCCACTATTCCACAACTAAATTGGTCAGCCAACAAGTAAGCAAAACAAGTAAGCAAAACAAGTGTTTCTTTCCCCTGATATCGCTCATGATTCTGCACAGTCCCATTTCATTTTGCATTTTTTTTTTTTGCCATCCAGCATTTCAATAATATTTTAGATCAAACCATAGAAGTGAGCAGCTAGACTAACTCAGGACAGACACTTGAATAAGAAGCAGCTGCAATAAAGCAAACTTTCAGCTGGTAAAACATATATTACTAACTTCCAATCAACTAATGATGGTGATGCAAAACTGAGAAAAAAAAAGTACTTTGAATAATGGCCCTAAAGCAGTGAGATACAAATGCACTATGATTTTTAATTATGATACTGCAGATTAAAAATTAGTTATAAATGCCATAATAGTTGACATTTTCCTAGTAGTTTAAAGCTGGTATTCGAGCAGAGTTGAATAGCTAGTCTTGTCACCACCAAAGTTTGCATTCAGTGTGACCTTGACACCCTGACCATACAGACCGGCCACGTCCACAACTTTGGCCCACTCATCACCCTGTGACACAACAAACAAAACAAAAATTAAAACATAAGAAATTACAGC
The DNA here is from genome assembly GCA_033807755.1 of Ellobium chinense. Taxonomy (NCBI): domain Eukaryota; kingdom Metazoa; phylum Mollusca; class Gastropoda; order Ellobiida; family Ellobiidae; genus Ellobium; species Ellobium chinense. The sequence goes on along the minus strand of JAWQUT010000007.1, from coordinate 4,963,147 downwards.
TTGAGTTATAACCACCAACAAATACTTAAAGTTGAACATATGCCGTTTGAACCCCTAACCTATGACCCATTTCTTCTGTCCTGCCTTTTTTGAATTCTCATTTTTTTAACATTTCATATCTTTCTCATGTATTGGGTACCATGAACATATTTTCTGGCTTCATAAGGTGCAACTAAACTGGACATATCAAAACAAATTCAACTGTGTTTCTTCAAAATTCGTCGCCACTTTTATAAAGGGACGAATGCAACAGAATAGCAAATGTCGCATACACTCCTTCGTGAGATGGGCGACAATTTATGCACCAAATTTTTGTGATTAGTCAGAGCTGCTTAAATTATGAGCTGTGGCAAAGTTCACTTTATTCATAGGTCAAATTCAAATCACAAATCTTGAATTCTCAGTTGGCAGTATGAATCTTAGAGTTGAATGATGGTTTTCATATTGTATTACCATGAGAATTACGCGTCCTGTGTAACAATTCCTTGAGTTCCATTGTAATATAAGTCAACATGATAAAAGAAACAGAAAATGCTGAGTGAGGAAAGCAAAATGAAGATCTTCCGCAAAAGATATCAAAGTGGAACAACGGTTCTACTCCTTTATTTTTTGTCATTCAAATTAGATAGGGCCACATCTATAGCTGTATATTGTAACTTCAGATCTGGTAACTGACTACTTCAATGGGAGGCACATCTTAAGACAATATTAAATGTTTGATTATGCAGCAATCTACAAATGTGCAAACTGTTTACTTTCTGGCTCTCTAGAGAAAAAAAACCTAAACATGTAATATCATCGATTTTCCATGATTCTAAGAGCAGGATGCCACAATGAATCTATACTAAAACAGGCTGAAATGAGCAGCTTTCTTGTCTTGCAGTACTCCAAATACAAGACAATCCTGTGAAATCTGAGATGGTTGGCAGGTCTATAATTTGGATAGCTATGTAGATCTTATAAGGTAACTTCATTGTAAGAAGCTCTTGTGTTATGAGAAATCAATGCATGTCACTTACCTGCATTCTTTCTAGGTGGGTCCACTGCTGGCCAGCCACCACCGCCACAGCCTCAGCTTTGGGAATGATGACTCGGAAGTTGACTTTGGTTGGGAGGCGGTCAAGCTGCACCTGCTGGGAGTGAGGACCCCTGTTGGTGGGGATCACACCAGGCTCGTACATGAAGCAACCTTCTTTCCACTGAGCATACTGCTTAGGGAATGGGAAGACAGCCTGTGGAGACAATCATGTCATAGGTAATGCCACATAAAACTAGTAGTATTCAAGATACAAAAATAAAAAAGGAAAAAAATAGTACTATCGAAAATTAAAAAAAAAAAAGATTAAAAAATAAAAGAGTCAACATTATCAAGCTTCAACATGGGTAACTTAACAACATTGCTGTTGATAAGTCTCTACTTAATCCTGACTATGCCTTTTCATTCAACTTTACATTACTATCATCTCAATTTCCCAGACTTCTCATTATCCTTTTCATCTTTATGCGGAGTTTCTTTGCTAGCAGCTAGGCAACAAGTTTTTCGACATATAAAATGACAAAAAATGAAGTGTTCTTGAGGAGATAAAACAACTGACTTTTTGTGTTGTTTGGTGCTGAGACAATCCAATAAATTTTTCACCCTATTTCTTGCATATCTGTATTCAACAAGGCTCCAATACCTGTGTGACAGCACGGCAGTTGATGAGATAGTTGAACACTCCTGGCAGTTGTTGGCTGGGATCTAACTGCGGCATGGCGTAGATCTGCAGCTTATAGTAACCAGGGGTAGGGATGTTGACGATGAAGGAGATCTGGGAGCCCAGACAGTTAGAGAACACAAAATCTGGGAACTCCTCATCGTTCTCCACTGCAATCAGGTTGGCAGTAACCCGCATAGACATGCTGGTCTTCATCGCAATGGTGATAGTGTTGACATCGAGGTGGATGACAGGGTCAACGTGAGACACACAGCTTAAGCCAAACTCATCAAACCGCTGTTGCTTACCTAAGTAACCATGGGGAAGAGTTGGCAGGGGCTCGACCTGTGTGAAACAATGGAAACATGAAATTTCACTATAACACAGATGAGATACTCTAAAGTGACCGGCTATGTCATTTGTACTTATACAGAAAAGGTGTATCATAATGGTTAAGGAAACTGGGAAAGCTCATTCTATTCTGATCAAGGGATGTACAACTTTGACATGACCATAAGCAGGATAGCTATGGACCATGGGCAAGTAAACAGCCTTATTATTGGAATGCCCAAAAGCATCTCAAAATATTGTATATCCATGGGCCTAGTTTACATCAGCAATTAAGTTAAGACTTAACGTTTCAGAATAATGCTATTTTTGTTTAAGGCTTTTTTATAGTGTAATAAACAACTTTGAATGTATCATTCAATGACATGCCAAATGAGCAGGCAGTGGGAGAAATGAGATTTTTGTTTTCCATCACATACAAATAAGATCAGAAGGCATCAATTTCAAATTAAAATTTAAAAAAAAAACAAAAAACATCAAGCTATCATTATCACAGTTTATATTAATTCACTTTCAGAGTCCTTGCTGAAATGCATTGTGAACCATCCCATGGGTTAGATTTGCCCACAGACCACATATTGCACATGTCTTCTCTAAATCAACAGTTCTGCTGAAGAGATGGCTCTACAGTAATAAAGTTTGGTTAAGACAAGACTTTTCAGCTAAGAGATACTACAGGAGCCAAACTTTTGATTCTCCAAGGTTTCTCTGATGTGAAATAACGCTCTAACAACATCAGATTTGATTGATTGATGATTTTTCTGCCATACAAGAACATCATTATGGTGAAAGCTGTGGATGTTGCATATTCTCTACTCTGCAATTTTACAGAAAGAGACTGTCTGTGCAAGAACCACAATTTTACTGGAGACAAAATTTTAAGAAACTTGCATTGCACCAATTTTCCAATTAATTAGTGGCAATATGTTCTGTCATTTCAAATCAAAATTATGAGAAAATTTTACAGTTGGAAAAATAGGGAGAAGTTAGCCTTATACAAAAATGCCAAAAAGTCTTTCATTTAGTTTGGGGTATACAGTCTTTTTTCCCTGATAGTAGTGCTATTGGATAACATTATAAAATCCCAAATTTTTATCTCACCTTAACATCTTCTTGACAAACAACCAGGTACTGAGCCACATGATACAGAGTGCTTCCTTCCTTGTCAGGATTGTTGGCATAAATTTCTAAGCCAAACTCCCCTCTGCCTGGGCAGCTAACATTGAAGTAAGCAGTGTTGCCTACAGTTCGATGCAAGACATAACCCTCCAGCTCCGACTCACTGAACTTGTTGCTCTTCAGTTTAGCCATAAACTGCATGTTGCAGGGCATCTTGATCTGAAGGTAGGAATGGAAGCAGTACAAATTAATCACACATCGAGGGCAATGCTCTCAAGAGACAGTAGTGTACATACTGATGAAATTCTATGTGGAAGCAAAGTTTTCTTCAGGTTTTATAATTAGTTATCATATTTAGCGAAAGAAATTTTTTTTCAACTATATTTTTTTTAATTTGCCATGTGCATTTAAGGCATCAAACTTCTGCTGCCAGTTTTGTCTCCTGAAGACTACAGACAACACCAGTGCCATATGCCTGACAAAATCTTCACTTTTTTCAAAACTGCGGCTTCTGTTTCTTTACCTAAAGTGTTATTTTGGAATTAGTAAGCAGTATTATACAGTGCTAAATGTATGAATTTGTATGAACTGTATGGCAGTTGGTCGCCATAATTCCATTCAAACAATGGGAATACATACTGGTAATAATGAAAATGAAATTTACAAGTCTTCACATTAATACCATATCCACTAACTAAGAACATTTCATTCCTTTCCCAACTCCTTGAGTACCTTCAATGCCACTGCCATTTTTCAAGCTACGAACACCAACATTCTGACTAATCTCTCTCTCTGTTTATAGCTAAATCTCATTTCACAGACATATGGACTTACAAAAATATTAGGGATAATATCACTAATATATATACTAATAGTACTATATAATACTGATATGCCTTTGAAAGGCTTTAATGAATGACATTATCATGGTGGGAGCTGAACCTGGGTATTTTGAGTCAAAGGTCCAATGCCACATCCGGACAGCCATGCTATTTCACTCAAATAAGCCTGAGGTCTTCTGTGCATAATAAAGTAGGCTGCCTATGATAATTGATATGAAAGATATTTTTCAACAGTTTGAATGACAAAATAATGAGGAGCCTGAATGTCAGAAAGATTTCTCAAAATAAAAAACAGAACTTGGTTTCATCTTTTCTGTACCATTTTTAGCTCACGAATACCACAGAACATGCATTCATTGCCGATGCTTACAGCGGAAAAATGAAAGACCAAAATTATTAAGCTTTTCAAGACTGTGGCTAATATTTTCAGAATAGAAAAGTGTGCATTGCTTTCTTTAGGCAGAATTTTGTTTCTGCAAAGTACAAGAATTTGTGAGCTGGCACTCTAATCACCCATGGTCCCATTCAAAGATTGGAGAGGGATTGGAGGAGGAGGGGGGAACATCCTCACTTTGTAAATCTTTGGTTTTAACTAAGCCTCAGAAGATATTTACACTGAATGGAAACTGTTGAATCTCACCTGTAACTCAGCTTTGCCCTCTCTTGTGTGGATTGTGGCTGTCTGTTGATAGGTGCTCAAATTGTACCTGTAGAAAGCTGAACCAGCTCCCCAGTTCAGGTAAGAGCAAGGAGGGTAGGGCTCGGGGGTAGGTGATGGGACAACCTCTTGTTCGATCTTGTATTCACACACTTGTGCGTAAACATTGTCTTTGGTCTCTTGAGTGTCCTCCTTAGCGTAGATGTACAGAATGTAAGATCCTTCGACTGGTAAACGCAGGGAGAAGGATGCAATCCTTCCTGAACTCTCCTGCAGACCATACCTGTTGAGCTTCACACCATTGTACTCTTCATTACCATCCTCAAACTGGATGGTGAAGTTGAAGGCTACAGCAATCTTATCTGCAGGGTATCGGAGACGAATGTGCAGTTCCCCACGACTGTGAATCACACCAGTGCGATGTGTGACGAATTCCAGGCCATATTTGAAGAACTGAGGTTTCATGTGAGGCATGGACTCAAACTCTTGCAGGGTCACTGGACGCTCCAGCAGTTGCCACTGAGGCTCATCAGGGAAGTGAGTGTAGATCAACTGATGGGGGTCAGGCAAAAAGAAGTACCTGAAAAACAGAATGCACAGTTTAGAAAAGGAATAGAAATAACAACACAGAAAGTACCAGAATTCATATACTGAAACCCTTGCTTCTCTTGAAACCACTTTATGCTCTGGCTTGTGAAAGCGAACATCCTGAAAATTCATACCTGTCTTCTACCCTTCTTTAAATATGGAATCTGCTGTGTGCACGTCTACGAGCTATTGTTATTTACTTACACGCATATGTTTTTGTGAATACATGTTTGAATTAAAAAAAAGAGTAATTTTTAAAACAATCCTGAAAATTTGCCCTCTTGACAATTTGTGCAAAGAAGCAAATTTCTATCCTCAAACTCTGTGAACTTGCATAGGTCATATCATAATGACACACTGATCTTTTGCCAAACCCCAATTATCATGAATCAAACTTTAAAGTTTTGTGAATCTCATACATTCCTAAATGATATACTGTTTACTTTTGTCTTCTTTCAAGTAGGAATTCAGTCCTGCGACACAATGTTGGGTTTTAGCAAATCCCTCGTAATTCAACATTAGTGCTTTCATTCATCACTGAAGAATACATACTCATCCAACTGGTAGTGGAAGTCCTCTGTGGTGGCCTGCTTTCCAATAATGCGCCTGGCTGCCCAGTGGGCATCAATGAGACACCAAGTGCCGTAGATATAGACAGCATTCCAGGAGTGCTGGTTGGTGCCTGGGGTGAATTTCTGGCCTGGTCTGTAGTCAGCACCTTTGGCATAACCACTGATGATCTGAGAGTGCAAGCCAGCATGGCTGTAAAGAGAATTCCATAGATGCGTTATCAAATCCTAATTTCAGACAGCTGATTCGCCGTTCCAAATCTCTATAATTATATTCCGAGACTGTGTGGTAGCATTTGTAGTCTTATTGCTAGTGTGGGGACAGAACATCCACTCTCCCGACCCTAGAACATTGATAACCCTAGAATTTTTTCCTGCATTTAATGCATCTGCTGCTTCACATTTCCTGTGAGAGTGAGAAATTTCCAGAAAATTGGAATATTATAGTCTTTACCTGAGAGAGAATAGAGGATCCAGTAAAACGAAATCCTCAAATCTTTAGCATTCGACACTGACAGCTAAATCAGACTAGTGTTTCCTTACACTATTCCATTCTGCTACCTTGATTACTCTGGCTTGTTGCTAAGCAGAGTGAAACCATCATTTTGGTTATTTTTTTCTACTCTGACATAATGGTGGGCACCTTCATTCAACTCTTAGCCCGCTTAGCTACAACTGTACGTCTGACAGACCTGCAATGTCAACTCCTTCCACAACCCCTACCACTGACAACACACAGTACATATTAACAACAACACTGAGGAGGACATGTACATTTGTCCCAGAGGCAATGGGCTGTCAAGAGTGGATTATTCACAGCTGACAGAAGTATATCATCATCATCAACTATAATTGTATATGACTAACTTACTTGCACATTGTGTCAAAGACCATGGCATATGTTGTCCGGCCTGTCTTGAGACCCATCAGCACCTCTTCAGGACTTCCTTTCTCCACTTTGTCAAAATTCATCTCTTTCAGATTCTTTGTTGCCAACCAACGGAAAACAACTCTACAGATAACAAGAAAAAGAAAACAGAAATGTTATTGGTTTGGCAGGCCAAAAGATTTTCCAGGCCTCAAAACATATTCACGTCAAACGAATGCAGCACTATCGGAGAATCCTAGACAGATCAAATCTACAGCTGATGTAACTCCCTAGGCCAATCTCTTCAGGGATGTATTACTAGAGGCTATGTTATCCAAACTGGGTTGTGTAAGAGACAATGCTTTTGGGACTTTTAACCAAAGAGTGGTAAGTAGGGATCATATTAAGCCCTGTTTGTTTTCACAAGTTTTTACTGGATTTAAGTCATCACCATCTTCTTTGAAGTAGGTTCTAAAGACCTACAGTATTATTATTTAAAGTGGAAAGTCTACATCATGTTCCAACAGTAGCCTTTCATGAAAGATGTCAAACAAGGCTAAGAATAATAGTGGGGAAAGGGGTTTAGTGCTGAGGAAATCAAAATATCCTTGTAACACAGATTTCCTTCCCTAAAAGTCACAAGCAATCTCACCTGACTTTCTCTAATTCATTGGTAATGTTCTTAGAATAGATCAGATCCCACACAAGATCTTTAAAGTTGCTGTGCTCCGATTTCGAAACCTGGAATAAAAGTAAAATTCTGTTAATCCTTTTTCTTCATACAGCACAAAAAGATACTTTTGAGCAGATTTGCCATCCACAAGTTGGATTTTTAAAAAAAAATCAGCAGGCAAATATAAATGAAATCTTTAACAGAACTGAATGGTTTGCTTGTCTTTTGTTTTCACTGTTATGAACAAAAATTTTGTCACCATGCACAACAAAACAAAGGTTATTGCTATTTCTCATTAGTGAAAAATGTGGACAGTTCGTAAGATAAAAACTGCTTTGCTTATTTAAGAGCATGCTCTGGTTAACAAGTTGCTGTCAACTAAGTGAGAAAAACCTACCTGAATAGCATGGTCATCCACTGACTGCAACACATGTCTGTCAATGGCCTCCAGTGTGGGTTTTTGGCCTCCTGCTGGAGCCGGTGTGGGAGCAGCCTCTTTCTCTGACTTGGGCTCTAGGTGGAAGGAAGAAGGAGCAGCCTGTCCCTCTTGACCCACTTGTCGCTTCTCCACCTGTGATGGAAAATGCAGTAAAGATCTTTTAACATCTTACAAAATATTTTCTGGATTAGTTGACCAGCAGGTTAGCATGGTCAGTTATGCTGTCACTGGTCTTGTCTTTTTCAAACAATATCATCAAACATATAGTCAACATGATCCATGCATAATGCAGTCTTAACATATATAGCCTAGAGAATGCCTGTGATTCAAGCTTTTACTGTAAGACATTTCAAACTGTGAGGACATTACAGGCATTGATTATACTAATAAGAATATACTTATTGAGAGTTTTGATTATAAAGGACATTCTTACTATTGTTAACATGTTAATATTATCACCTGAAGTCATGTATGAAATATTAAATTCAGATGACATCCACTAGCACTTGAACAGATCTAAGCTGTGATTCTGATATTTACTTTGCAAGGAGATAAGAATTACAAGACTTACCATGCAATATTAATGAAGGCATAGGGAAGGCTTACACATCAATATCCTGTATAGTTGCTCCTTTATTATTAACTAATAGATGTCACAAGGAAACTTTACCTGGATAGGTTTGGTGCTAACAGGAATCTGAGTAAACTCTGCTTGCTGTGGTGTCTGTCCTGAGGTCTGACCAACACCTGGTGCGTATGTGGTGTGACCTTGACCCTGAGGGTGGGCTAAGTTGCTCTGCACAGCCTGCTGTCTGCTGTCTGGCACAGTGCCGTACAAGTACTGCTGCTGGAGAAGCTCTGGTGGAGGAGGTGGGAACTCTTCATCACCATAGCCATCTTGACTGACTGATGCATTGTTCAACTGTGGATACAACAAATAAATGTTTACCTCAGGCAAAAACTAAGCCATCATTGTTACTTCTATTCCAAAAAAATCAAAGGGTTTAAACTGGGGACACAAAACAAGTTCTCGGACATACAAGATTCGTGGGCATTTTTGAGAGGGCACCAGGGAAGAAGCAGGGTATCCTTGTCAAACATAGCATTTCAAAGTGGTGGTTTTCATTATGCATGTAAGGAAAATACAGTATATCCCAAAATATTTTTTAATTCATCATGTTCCAGAAAAACCAATGGAAAATATGGGCATTATGAAAATTCCTCACACTTGACCAACCATCTTGTTCTAAGACAAGAGCAGATAAATACTCAGGTGCCTAAAAAAAGGTACATCAGCCAATTTGCCTTATACTGACATGAATATTCACTGTACTTACTCCAGCAGATCCAGCATTGTAACGACCAGGTTTACTGGTTGCCTGCTGTCCTGGTGCCAGGCCTCTTCTCTCAGGAGATTCCTGATAGAAGGCAGCAGCCTGCTCATTGCGAGGAGCAAAGTGCACATAGTATTGGCAGATGTGAGTGTATGTGTCACCATCTTTGGCTGGGTCATTGCCATAGACTTCAATGCCATACTCTCCCTTTGCTGGGAGTTCTGCTGTCACCTGCACAGACAAATGTGGATTAAAAATTACTTTCTGTGAAGATGCAACAACAGCTGAGGCTAAAGCTCCATATAACAATTCACATTACTCAATACCTGTCTTTCCAAAATGTTTCAATGATTTTTACAGTATGGCAAGTTTGTTCAAGCACTAAGAGAAGGGGAAACATATATCTATGGTCAATAAAACCTTGAACTTCTCAACTAATGGAATGCTTGTATGCTAGACAGCTGATCACTAGCTTTCATTCAAACAAAAGCTTTTGTTGTCTCTATATATCTTTTTCACAGACAGGTGGATAGAGACAAATAAGAATGAAATGCTTTCTTTAGGATTCTACATAGTACAAACTGGACGAAAAATGTTAACTGATTAGCGAGTGTCACAACTAATTGTTACTGCTTCATTAAAATATAACTGTACTGAAGAAAAAAGAGACATGAGGCTCAAGCAGATCAGTATCAAAGTGCTAAATAGCTAACCACAAATTACAAACAAGCGCAAGCCCTCACCCTGACAACATCCCCATCATCCTGTTCCTGGATGTACCTCTCCAGCTCCTCATCCTTCATTCCATTCTTGCGAAGCTTGCAGAGCACATAGGCAGGCTTGGTCTTGGCAAACTCTAGGTTGACCACACCATCTTCTGTGGTCACAATGCCATCAGGGGGTGTGGCCACAATTCCCAGCTGGTCCACTGCTACACCAGGACCCCAGCTGCTGTCAGAGCAGGAGGGGAGGGGAGCAGCATCACTAGAGGGTGTGTCCACAACCACCTGAACAGATCAAGAGACAACTGTCACCTTTCTACATCCTATGCACATCATTTATCATCAGCATATCTCAATGCATTTTTCTAGAATGCTGAAATGTCATTCAGTTACCTCACAAAGTATAAGTCATGCATTCTCATCTCATGATGTCTCTTAGACTCTGCAATCTGACCTTAAAATATCGAAAAATGTTTCATATCTAGTTCTTACATTCCAAATGTATTATTTTGATGCTGCTTTTCAGTTAAAGCATCTATGTTTGTTCTGTTCCACGTTTAACGGTTATTTTCATATTAAGGCATCTATGTTTGTTCTGTTCCACGTTTAACGGTTATTTTCATTTCTAAATCCTGTTTTCTTACCTAAAAAAAATTAATTCACAACTCTTTAGCTGTAAAGAAAAACACTGCATTAAAGTATCAACTTACAAGACAAGCAGCTTTACATCAACTGAAATTAAAGCCTCCCCATAATCTCCACAAATATAACGGGAACAGGTAATTTCTTTTCAGTTAAGGCATCTATGTTTGTTCTGAAATTCATCCAAGCAACACACCTTGTACTCAGCGGAGGCTGTAAAGATGTTTTTAACTCCAAGCTCCCCAGTCAGGAGCTGAGCAAAGATAGTGAAGTAGTACTGGCCAGCCTTAGGGGCACGGAAGATGAAAGTAGTAGTCTGGTTCTGACCCTGATGCTGAAGGGCGTAGTTCTTCAGCTTCTGGCCCTGATAAGAATCTTCTCCAGATTCTGCAAATGTGATCTTGTATCTGTAGACAAAGGATCCCAGATATCAAAAACTGACATTAAAATAAAGACAATTTATGCTTTCCTAAGCACACCAGAATCTAACCCCTTGAAATTGTTTATGCATCAGTGGTTTCAAATGAAGAATAAACAGGAGTTGTCAGTAATTTCTATGTCACTATTCTGCAACATTACACTGATCACCAGTCAGAAGCATCCTTAATTAGACAATGTGGATGAAGATCAATGATGAGGTGGAGCGATGAAAGAGGAAAAAAAAAACCTCATCTCGTCTACTCTCACACAGAAACTGTACAAGAAGGAAACAGTCTACAATTTCACTGCAAACTTCTATTATTTTGATGGTGCAGAGAAAAAGAAGTAGGAGAACTGTAGAAATTATGTACGACACCTAACTTTAACTTCCTACGAATGGGTGTTCAGGTAAAATGAAAATATCTAAAGTCAGACTCTCTAAAACTAAAATTTGAACTAAGGGTTATGGCATCTGGAACCAATGTGCTTATTTGCTTTTTCTTAATATTTTTTTGGCCCCCTACAACAGTTCCTAACCTATGATCCTTCAAACTAGAATCACATGGAAGTGTAATATGAGCTTCCCTGACATAAAAAAAACTCCAATGAATGGAACTCAGGTCCACTATTCAAAAAGCAATGTTACTGAACGGAACTGTACATATAACTGAAAATGAAACCAACTGATTTTTGTGAGCAAGCATTTCTTACGTGAAATTTGTTGGTTTGCAGAAGCCAAGGGTGAGGGCAAGTCTTCCTTTCTTGGCATCCACAACACCATTGTGATGGGAGATAAAGAACATGCCACACTTGAAGAAGTAAGACTTGACCAAGGGCAGGTTCTCAAAGTCTTGAAGTGTAACAGGTGTGTGCAGCAGCTGCCACTCACTCTTGTGTGCCCAGTGACTGTAGATCAGTTGTTCAGGGTCAGTCAGGAAGTAGAAGTCGTCATATTCATACACCTGTGAAAAGATTGATACAAAAATAAATTCCTATTCTCTACAATCCAGCTGTACCCAATTAAAAAATGTATAGAGTAATATTTCCTGATGATGTTAACAAAATTTCATACAAATCATGTGGTAATTATAATGGTAAATCTTGATTTTTTTTTTTTCTTTTTTTGTTGTTGAGCATGGCAATGGTTTTGATACTTGCTTATTGGACCACAAAGGGTAAGAATGATTTAAGTAACCATACCATCTATTCAGGCCCTAAACCAAAAGCTTTGGATCTCCTTTGATATCTACTTGTAACAAACTTTACACTCTTAATAGGTGATTTTTCCATAATCAATTCTTAGATTCACCTAAATTACTAAATCTCTTGCAGAGTATTTATCTGAGTTTCTCTTTCAGTTCTACAAAAAAATATGGGTCTAAATTTCACAGCATCCTATCTGCATATTCTATACGTACAAACAGAGAAACGGAGAGAGCTGAATCATTGTTGCTTTTCTATATCTTCCAGTAAGATTTCAATTTATGCACAAGAGTTGAAAACCTCTGTTTTCAGTCTCAAAGTCTGCACTCAACTGGTTCTTTCTACTCTTTCTTTGGGCTGCTCCTCAAGCACAACCAATAAAATCCTATCGTGCAACCAAGTTTTCAGTTAGAATCACTCAACCTTTTTCAAATCTTCCCATAAACAGATAATTCAAGAACAAACTAAGAGATACAACAGTGAAATTTTCCAACGTTGAAATTAACTGAAAAAGCAGGCCAAAGGTCCAAGGTAAGTGTCTCAGTGGGGATCCAAGGACAGAAGCGCTGCTCCCCCCCTCC
>JAWQUT010000007.1:4914257-4925214 GCA_033807755.1 Ellobium chinense | reverse complement strand
AAAAAAAAATGTTTGTTAAACTTTATCTTTTTCTTGGTGAAAACAAAATATAATTGAGTCAGAGAGAGGGGGAAAAAAGGGTGCAGCGGCTCACAGCTATGCATTAGTTCAGTTTTGTGGTTTTATAGGATATGAGAGTACGAAAGCATCTTACAAAAGTATATATTACTGTGAACGAGGAACAGAATGATGTTTTCGGTTCTCGTCGCAACAGTGGTATAAACTTATGCTGACTCTGAATGCTATTGTCGTTGTTGGCATTGCTGCAGTTGCTGGCCGAACGCCCCTTTCCCCCTCCCTTGCGAACTCTCCCAAAAAAACACTCCTGTAGTAAGCATCCGTGCTTTGGTCTTGTGTTAATCCCCTTCAACTTCACCATCATCCTCCTGCCAACCTACCAAGCAAAACACATACACAAACACAGCCTAAGGTACACCATGCTCATTCAAGGACTCTGACAACTAAATTACGGTAGAGTCCGTTTAATCAAAACTTCCGCATACTTGCAACATTCTCAAGACAATACAATACATTCTACTGATATGTTATATGCTACATATAACTGAATAATCGCAACATTGTTTAATCGCAACTTTATCCATCTGTTTTACGAGCTGCCATTATTCGTCTGTATTTCACCTTCAGTCGAGTCTCCGAATATGAGGTCACGCAAGACAAACAAAAGCGAAATAACATGCCGTAACAGTAGGCCTGTTCCATCGGACAACAAGCCAAGAAACGAAACCGAAGACAAGGTGCGCCTTCTTTTTTGCCAGGTAATCAAAGCATTAGGAAGCTAGCTAGCACAGCAAAAGTCGGCTTATTCACAGAAAGTGCAAAAGAAATAAGCTACAGTAGGGCATCACGAGCTCAAATCAATGGAGTCGACTCTACCACTTCGTGTTTCTAAGAAGTTCGAGTTCTGACTAAAACTGAAAGGACTTAATATATAAGCTTACATGGAACCCTCGATATTAAAAACTCTTTTATTAAGTATATTTTCATATTAAGTATGAACTTCGCGTGCACGGATTCATTATATTTTTATCCTGTCATTTCATTATACCTCGTCATAAAGTATACTTCACTAATACGTATAATTTTTTCTATGCTGAACACATTGTCATACTTTATATCAAGGTTCTACTGTATTTAGGTTTGTTGTTGTTGTTTTTTAAAACTTAATCATGTTTTATCTACATCTACGTATGAAAAGTTTCACAAATTACAAACCTGCAGCGGCTCACCATGACAGGGGCAATGTTATTTTGGTCCAATCGTGAGAAACTCGCGTGCTAAATTTAGCCAAGACCGAAACCGGGGTAAAAGGTAGCAGAGTGAGTCAGAGGGAAGGAAAAAGCCACCTTGTAGCTGCGGGTATTCGATTGAGTAAGCAGAAAAGCATTCGCTTGCAATAACATGTTTACAACAACAGGGATCAAACTCATCGCAGCCAGTGATCTACCTACACTGAAACTTGTCTAGACCGCAAGTGAGAATATTCTATTTATGAAGGGAAGAGGAAGTTTACGGGCTCAACAAACTCTGCTTCATCGTCACTTCCGCATAATAACATTTTTTTTTTTTTTTTACCCAGGAGACTATACAAATCAATGGACACTCACAGCTCAATATCAATCACAAAATTTCCCATACTTCCACCCATGGAGCTGCGATTACGCGAAGTCGACTACTTCTCACATCAAAAATACTTAAGTGAAAGAAGAATCCAGATATATCTGTCATTACATCGGATTCGAAAACCATCAAACTTTCAAGTCGACTTTAACGGACAAGTTTACGATGCCGATGCCAAGAACATCGTGACGCTAAGCACTCTTGTGCTTAAGATTAAATGGACCACTTCGGCTGCGATTTTTATCGTGATGGTGCTGCCTGCAATATATTATACGGGCGAAGAAAACTTTGTTTTCCTCAGAATCGTCGACCAATATTTAGTTAAGGCATCACAATAGCATGACGAATGAAGTTTCAGACAAAATTTGTGTCTCAGCTTCCAGGTCATAAAAAGACTGGCTAATAAGGTGACTGACAGTATAGTGGCTCATGTATGGTATACCGGTTAGGATTAATCAATTAGTAATAATTTGAAGTAGAGAAGTCTCCTGGCCACCCTTTATCGGTCACGAAACTTTTTGTTAGGCCTACCATAACCCCAACAGACCAGGCGCTCAAGAACTTTCTCAACTCTATGGTAACAACATTGTACCACTGCTTTTTAGATGTGGTGATCAGTGGCATTAGGACAACAGTTTGCAATGCCTCTAGCCGTATTACACGTCTGCAGACGGGTCTAGAGAGAGAGATGTGAATGGCAAGCATCCCTAAGGAACTTTTTTTTCACAACGCTGATCTCAGAGTTGTATGACGAAGTCTTACTGATGATATCATTAGATCATGAAGACAGATGTACTATCCGAATAGTCCCACCCCTCGTCCACAGAAAGCCACAATTCACATGCAGTGAATGCGGTTTCTACGAGCTTCGTATAAACAAATACACTCCACATATTTTTTAGGGCTTAGATGTTTAGCTGCACCCACTGAAACATCCACCCTGCCCTCCCGTCTGTGTTTGGGATCTTCTAAACAAACTTTGATCCCTGCTTCGCCTCAAACCCACTGGCAAGGACGTTTCAAGAATGAAGGTCTAGTAATCAAAAATAAGTTTTCTGATGAGCTTCTTTACATCACAGTTTTGAAGCAATGCTTGTTATCAACGAGGAATACATAAAAAGTGAAATTCAGCCTTTCCATCTTTTCTAATGAAGAATCTGATCACAAGAATGTGGTAATGTGGTTTTGTACATATTATGTTACATGCAAACTAGAAATGTTTTCATACTTTGCTCACCCTTGAATCAGAAATGGACCATTCTTGCTCAGGTGATCCGTAGGATGAGCCAGGTGATGAGTTGCCCAATATACCTGATTACATTGTGGGGGCTTACTCCAGGCTTGAGTGGGCAAGTGGGATAAATACTGAAAGCAACTATGCGACTGGTTGGATGGTTCTTTCATGATAGTCTTAGAAAGATGAATGGCCAGCCTCAGAAATTCCCCAACATGCGGACAAGCATAACCATAGAAATGCATAGAGCCGTTTCAGCTTCCATGCCTTTCTATACTATGGATACACCATAACCTATAGCTATTACCTCAAAGATCTGTTGTCTTCATGCATAAATTTCATCAGAGGTGTGTGTAACACTGTGACAAACACATCATGACAAGTTAGTGTAAAGTGGCAACACAAAACTTAAAAACGAAAATGGCATTCCATTACATCTCCTCCCCTACCGATCCCTCCCTTTCCCCTTCCAAAGCGTTGGATTCTCCTTCTGTTGCGCAACCCACGTGCCTGTGGGAATTTTGCCTGAATTCACGGGTGCCACATATACCTGCGCTGTGTGGCACTATAAACTGTACTGGGGCAGAAACTGGCAGTACAGTCGATCATGAATGTTGCAAAGTGTATCCTGTTAACTGTACCATCTACATTCTAGGTTTGAGGGCACAGCCCAACCCCATGGTGCAAATTTCCGGCATAATTTGTTGGAAACTGGCGTGCTCAAACCATCCATTCGCCATCAAAAGATTCTCATGCCAAATTTGGGTGTTCCGCGAGAACTGGTGTCGGCAGAATCGCAACACAGCAACAAAAAGAGACAGAAAAAAGGCAGACATGGTTTATATTACAGAGCATATTCAGTTACAATAATACAGTACCAAAAAGCTTACTGAAGGCAGTCAGGCCCACAGACTAGTCATAAATGTATACTCTACAGTCATGCTACCTAAAGAAATGGCATATCAAAACTAATTCTGACAGTGACACCAGAAATTAAAAAAGTTTGTTCCTTAGATACTTTTAACTCTAATAGTAACGAAACTCACCATAAGGGCGTATAATGGCACAGTGTACATGTATGGACCTCCCCTTAGTCTTAGGCAGCATTAGCACCATCGTGCTATGTCTTCTGACTGGACTTTAACAGCTACTGGCGATCGTGAAGTGGCATCCATTAAGATAAGCGGCCCACCCACCCACCATTAAAGCACCTGATATTCCCACCCGCCGGTATGTATTCGGTACATCGTTAACAAGTTAGTCACACTTCCTCTGAGGTTAAATTCACCTTTCATTCTCTGCTTTCTCTTCATCATGTTTTTTTTTTCAATATATGCTCATCTGTATGAGCTGCCTAATCAAAGAGAAGAACACCATAAAATCCCTTCTTCTCCCCACACATCCTCTCAAAAAAAAAACCAAACATTTTTTGGAAAATAAGCTGCCTATGCTCGGAACATTAGTTGATACATCCTGATAAAACTCAGTGAAGAAACAAGGCCAGCCTCCCCTTTTTAGTTAGCTTTGCATCAAACAGAAGTAGTTAAAAAACAACAAAACAAAACTATAAAATCTTGATATACAAAAAAAAAACCCAACAGAACCATGAAACAGCAACTTGATGTTATTAAATAAATAAATAAATATAGACAAACATATCTATCTACCTGGCACCGCCTGTCACAAACAATAAAGCACACACATGTAATATATGACAGGAAATGTGCACACCACCTTGAGCAGTACATCAAATCTTTCGGCTCTAATTTTCGTGATCACGCTAGATATTATGCAAACAGATGAGGGCTTACCGTACTAAGATAAGTTCAAACTGATGACTGTGACTAAATAATCCTACACTAAATCCACACTACCGGGACTGACTACCAGAAGGTTATGAGAAAATACTTTGCGTGTTACCGGTATGCCGGTATGTCGAAACTCAACACGCGCTTCGCAAGAGCATACCTCACTCACTAGCAAAATACGTTAACCCCACCGTGCCGTGTGTGCGTAACCTGGCTCGTTAACAGCATCCGTATATTTCAAGTACAGAGGTACGGATTTCCCTCTCAAAAGTAACTTTATCCAGAACTCTCTCCCCCTCCATACTTATCCCTGTTGGGTATTAAAAACGACCTCTTAACTATCGCGATACGGTTGTGGAGATAAAATACATCCGGACGTGGCTATGGCGTAGTCGGGCGTGGGGCACAATGTTTTTGGTAAGGGGAGTGAGAGGGAGACACACACTTATACAAAGATGATATACACTATGCAAAAGTGGGAGGTGGCACAAGAGTCTGGGAAGACGGGGAAAAGCGTGCCTCTTATCTACGCTCCTGGAGAAACCGATGTAAACTACCCAAAAGATGTAGTAGTGAGCCCATTTGGATTTTATTGTCCACAGCCACTCCCTTACCTCGCTTAATGTGAAAATTAACTCACTCTAGGCTATTTCTAATCCATCCTGTTTTTCTGTTTTCCAACTTAAAATGGGAGTTTCCATTTTTTTTAATTAAAAGGGGATTATTTTCACCAGCAGGTCAGAGTAAAAACAACAACAACACCACAACAAAATTACATTTTGCTTTCGGATCAGTGACAAACGAGCACCAAGATAGCCATGTATGACTTTTGGTTTCAGCATTTTAAATCTGAATTTTGCAAAACCTGACTGACCAACGAATTTATAGAGCAATCTGCCAAAGGCAGGGGAAAAAAGTTAAAACAAAAATAGGAAAGTTCAGTGTATTGGCCCCACTACTAACTGTCATGTTCAGATTTAAGCGTCCAGTATTCAGTTTCTACAAAAAATTCACTAAATTCCTTCGTGTGGATTAAGTTCCTTAATCTACATGCATCTTGATATGTAACAACAAAAAAAGGAAGGCGTTTGGAGGGACGGAGGTGGTGGGACTTAATCTTCAAAAAAAGCTACACTGAATGCATCGATTTCTAATCAATTTCATTTGTGCTTGCGTGAAAGGTAGAGTGCACAAGGCGGTAGGGCGACACGCGAGTGTACTTCGTTGAACAAATACCAGCAATTGGCCGGCGAACCGACTGCGCGCGGTCTCCTTACAGCTTGTCTCTAAATTTTATACAGGTGGGCGGAAAGGAAGATCGGAGCATGACGCACGTACGCATGATAAGGACTCAGTCTGAGTGCTACAAGACACTGTTACAGTGTTAGCTACCGGGCCCATTGTCTGTCGATATCGAGATTTCAAGGGATAACTTGTGGTGGTAGGGGATCAAGGGGATGTGGAGCGGATGGGGGAAGGGATGAGGCTCATTCAACAGGAATCGGTGTCCTAACTCAATCTCAGCTAGATGCTTCCGATATTTCTGTAACATTACATTCCATCAACATCCCCGGCGCTCACACCCCTCGACAGTACCCATTTGCTAAGCCACTGACTTCAACTAATTCTGATAACTCTACTAAAATTCCCGAGTAGCCCGATTCAATGAAGTCGTCATCCCTCTCACCCTGTGCAGCAAGCGTCCCACTCCCCTAACAGCTAAAAATCTCAATACAAACGTCAACTAGGAGGATCAAGTGAGTGGCAAACATGTCAATCAAAGTCCAGTCCATCAATCAAGGTGACCGGTGGCCAGCTGAAGACATGACTCATTCAAACTGATTCGGCAGAGCTCTGTGCATCACCGCATCTCATCGCAACGCGAAAATGCAACTGCTACCGATCCCAATCCTTTACTCGATGTTGTTATTGTGGTCAAGGAAATCACTCGCCAACACTGCTGACAATGTTTGGTGGCAACATTAACAATTCCCTAGAGCAGTCCTCTCCATCGAGTGACTCCCCACAGGGGCTGAGATCATTCGATCTGATCACTGTTATTCTTACGCATAATTATATAGGCTCGGTAGTGCAGAAGATGAAGTTTGTGTACCAAACTTTAATGGCCAGACAGACGGATGCATGGATGGATGAACGAGCGGATGGATGACCTGACATACGGATGAACGGAAGAACGGGCCTTTGACTTTTTGAATCCACCAATTTCCCTGCGCTGTTCACACTTCCTCCTCCAAAAAAAAAAACAACACCAAAACTCACATCCTTAACAGAGGGTTCCATTTAAAAATGACTGTTTCCCATTCGGCTTACACATCATTTTGGTAGTTTTAGTTGGAAGGGTGAGTGTAGGGTTCCACTAGAACTCATCTCAATGAAACAAGCTAGACTTTCAACTACACAACAAGCCGCTCCTTCTTCCCTTTACTTCTCCCCGCTTCAGTTATGTGCTGTGCCTATCACACCGCTGTATGTTACAGTTCTTGTCAGATCTCTTTCCTCTTCCTCCAGCTGTCAACACATACCCGGGCAGTGAGAAAAGCCTGGACTCTATCAAAACTAGCCGAGGAGGAATATCCCGGCTTAACAAACATTGCTCCGGCGAGAGATAAATGATATCTGCAAGTGCTAGGAGCATGTGTGTTGATGCGCAAGAAACCTATCGCCTATCCTCTCTCATCAACTACAAGATCCTTTTTTACTACTGTTGGCCTATGCCTATCCCAGCGCCCCTTCCCCCAGTGCCTAAGTTCAAATAGTGTGTAAATGTTTCCACCAAGGAGTGAAAGACCTAAGTCACTTAAAAAGACCACCACTAAACCCCTCATCGTGCATGGCTTCATCTCCATTATTTTGTCTGGCCTAGCTAAAATATCTGACCCTCTCTTTTACTGAATCTTTCTCCAGTTGCGCCATCCTTCCTTCCTCCCTCTTCGCAGCTACATGCAAATCCACAAACCCTCTAACTAGATCTTACACAGCAGTGTGACCAAGTAAATTAAAATTTATTTAAACTTTTTATCTGACATACCAATACCATACTGAAATAAAGAAAGAATTTTAACCACTATATACTTCCCTTTACTTTAATCAACAGAATGATCCCAATTCCTGACTGACCCTCTTCTCCCCCTTTATCCTGTTTCCCTATAAATCATATTCTTCCTTTCACCAAACGTCCACAAATCAAGATGCCTTATGCACATTAAATCTGAAAGTGATGTGATTTATGTGTCATGCAGAAAGCCTTATGCAGACATAATGACTCTCCAACCATACTGATAACAGGCCACAGATTATAGGTCTACCCATAAAGCCCCCTCACTATGCATATTATCTTATATTTTTTACATGACCCAAGATTTTTTTTTAACTTGTGATAAACACAATTTGTACCATATACAAAACTGTCTGAGTTTATTTTTGTATCGATTTCGCTCAATTTTGCTGTAAGAGTCAAACATCCATTGTGAATTATCCTTTTTTTGGTCACCAGCAATGTATTTCATGTCTCCAATTATTAATTTAGCATCCATGCACTTGACATCACCACCTAGGAGTGTTGTCTGCAGCCAAGTTGGTATTATGAGAACAAATTCCTCAAATTTGACAGGCTTTTTTTAAGGGGATTGGCAGCTTGTCAACAAAAATCGTTGGGTGTTTGTGTTCTTCTTGGCTTAACTGTAATATTTACTTACATTGATGCATTTGAACATTGTCTTACCAAAAGAGAACCTGTGTAAATGTGGTTTGCTAATTTGCTTGAAACAAATATGTCCCCAAAATTTACGGGTGCTTTAGTAATACTGCATGAATATCTAAATCTGCATCTGTGACAGTAACTAACAGTGATAGTTTGACAATATCCAGAGCCTCTCACTAGAACTGCTTATTTAGGAGTAGGATTAGGGAAGAGACGACACATGTGAAAGAATTCCTACATAATGATAAGGTTTAGGAACTACCCCTAAACCCGGTACCAAGCACCAGGTGGGAGAGTCCAGGGATAGTGCCTGAAACTTTCTTTGCCAACCCCTGCCAAAATCTGACCCTTTCAGAGTTTGTAAAACTAAAATGGGCTTAACAAATAAAGACTTACATGCCTATTTGCATGAGACAATTGAAATAAATTAGTCATCACTTGATCAAATTCACGTTCTTGCAGGGTAGAATTTGGTTATCAAACAAGACCTTATATATGTGTGTGCGTTAATGGCTAAAGTTGGTTCAATACATATACACAGAAAATTTGCATACTCCCATGCTTTGATACCTCTGCTAGTAATCAAACACAGTGTATGTTTTAAACCAAACCCAATTAACTTGTTTCAAGTAAAGGTTACAGTCTGTACTCAATGAAGTCAATGGGTCATCAGGCTACTATATCTTACATGAGTAGCATTTTGATTTCAAAATTGTGTCAATTTATATCATGGTTCCAGTGCCAAGCAAAATGACAATTACCAGGGAAAAAAATGCACATTCAGACTACT
The DNA here is from genome assembly GCA_033807755.1 of Ellobium chinense. Classification (NCBI taxonomy): domain Eukaryota; kingdom Metazoa; phylum Mollusca; class Gastropoda; order Ellobiida; family Ellobiidae; genus Ellobium; species Ellobium chinense. The sequence continues at coordinate 4,916,023 of JAWQUT010000007.1, read as the reverse complement.
GAATTTAATAAGCAAGTTGCTTCACGACCATAATATGGTGAGTCACAAATTTACTAAAGATCCAGTGATTGCCCAGCTCAGGCAGAAGCTGATGTTGAGAATAAGTGTCCCTCTGGGCCATAACAGCATACATAGCCACAACAAGATATATAGAAAAATTTCCAAAACCTGTGACTGTAAACCTGTGTCTCAATAACTCTCATCTACTATCTCAAAATCTGGAGCTAATAAAATGGTTCACACTTTCACTATGTACATCATTTGCTCATCAACTTCTACTCCCATCCTTAATCTACCCTTCACCTTATTTTTTTTTTCATATACAGCCTGCTTCTTCAGCCAGTTCTCACCTTGTGCTCGATTTAGGATTGGAAGAAGAGTTAGGTCTTTATCTTTAGTGGCAATGAAAGTTTCCATGCGGCTGTTTATGAAAGTTTCCATGCGGCTGTTTGGACAACAGGAAAAGCACTAGTACTGGAACATTCAGAGCAACTTTCGAGTTGGGAATAATCTAGGAACAGGACCAATTTGATGGTTAATCTATAAAGAGCAACGCTAAAAATACAAGTTGTCTTGATGCAAGAGCAGTCCTGTCACGAGAAAGCCTTGGGCCAAGTAGTCTGTAGAGTTGTTATGGTCACATGAGTGTGGCATTCTTTCAAAAGGCTGTTAATCTAAGACTAAATGAACTGTATTCTCACAAAAGCAGTGCTGTCTTGAGAGTTGGCTGCTAAAGTTTAAGTAAATTGAGGTAGACTATATCACACACATCATGTCACATAGTATATTATAGTATAATATATACACACACATACACACATCACACATTTGATTTAGGTTAGGTTTAGGACAATGCCTCTTATAATTTAAATTAGACCAGTCTAGACTAGGCTCTCGGTTTTCTCTCATGACAGCATTGATTCGATGACTGATATAAGACTAAATGAACTGTATCATTACAATTTACATTAGCAGTGCTAATGCTATTCCGAGACTGAGAGATAGCAAGACTCTCTGTCGTGTCGTTTTATTGTGTGCTTTCTGAGTTTCTCACAACTTTCTGTTTTATTACCCTGTCCCTAACTAGTCTAACCCTAAACCAAACATTTGGTTGTAGCATCCATGGATGTTGCCCCAGCATTTCAAAATCAACCGGGCTAATTCAAAAGCATCACTTCACTTGCTGCTAACTTTATTTACAGTATACTTTGCCTCCTGTTATGTCCGGCTACCGGCGTCTCGTCCCTGAAGTCGGATAAACACGGAAGTGCACGGTATAATATGAAAATCAGGTCGCACAGGGTCGAATTTCCACATAACATGTTGCACAGACAATACCCGTGCAACGAGTTTACGGTTTGCAAACTGTAGCATCTGCATAAAAGGGTAACGTAGAGAATATGAACTTACCTTGTCTACACAGAAGCTAGCAGGTGTGGATGAAAGAGAAAGTTGTTCGATCGGTCTCACTACAGAAGCGACGCCGCCGGGGGAAGAAGGACCAGCCAAATGCGCAGACACGATGCGCAGACAATCCAAACCAAGAGAACGTGAACGAAAGCGGAAGCAGGGGAGGCTAGCCTAAAATAAGAATGTTAACCGGACAAAACGTCGGAGTAAGGTAGTCTACCTTGTTCAAGTGGGGCATGGGGTCTTTGACACCTATTGTTTTTTCTTCTGTTGATTTGGGGAAATTTCTTTCATGGAGGTTAAAGTACTTCTTTTGCCCGATCTTTTAACGGGAAGAAAAATAAAAGGGGGAGGGG
>JAWQUT010000007.1:4880127-4914126 GCA_033807755.1 Ellobium chinense | reverse complement strand
TTTTTTTTTTTATCTAGAAGGCTCAAATTGTACCTGATTCTTTAAAATTGGATGCTTTACATAGATCACAGGTCATTTTACATATTTCTACACCCTAACACTGTCTGGCAGAGCCCCCCAAAAAGGGGGATTTTACATATTAGCGGATTAATTGGATTTGCCCTTCTAATAGGTGTCACAAACCATGAGCGGGCTTCAAAGAGATTATATCTATGGTGGGCACGTACGCATAAAGCGAGAGCATCAGTGGATTTAGATATATCTATTTCTTGGTCTGTCCCCCAGCAGAAATCCATTTCTACAATAACAAAAGAAAGTCATAGGAATCCGAATCTCACCTGGTGTGGACAAAAAATCAGGTGAAAGATGAGGGCCAAATTTCTTAGCGACCTGGTCGACAAGAAGATTATATTTCTTCCCCAAATTAAAGATGTCAAGCAATCATGTCAAATCACTGTCAATTTTTGGGACGGACTGAAAAGCAGACATAGAAACCCATGCTGCAGCTATATCGCTCTTTAGTTTGATTCAATCTTCATGGTTCTAATCTTTGATGTTGTTCACCATCAGGTTCTCCGCCTTTCCTTAATACTCACCCTTGGGATGAGGAAAAAAAATCGCATGGAGCTGTCTGCAGATGGTCAATACTGACTTCCATTATGGGGTCCTAAGGCGGCTGTGGCAAGTGGGGAAACAGAAGTGACCTGCACAAAGGCGCAACAGCATGCTAGCAACTGACTGCTGCACCATGACATCGCACCAGAGTACATTCCGCCCTCAGAGATCAGCCGAGTCAGTGCCTTTTCTCTCATGAGCTATTGCTCCTTGTGGCATGGTCATGTCAGTGGATTGGACTCCATGTGGCTCTCTCATGTCTTACGAAACAAACAATCAGGATGTCGCAGAATATCTATCCGTCTTCACCCTCCCCCGCCCCTTTTTTCCACCTACCTGTCCCCGCGTCCGCTTTTGAGGACGGGCAAGCAATGTCAGAGCTCAGCGGTTTTGACCGCAGTCAATATAGTCATTGTCCGTCACCGTGTGCATTAATTTGCCAGACTCTGTCACCNCTTCACAAAAAAAACCCCAACAAAACAACAAAAAATGAAATGAAAGTTGAGTTAATAGAAGGGACATCCGCGGAATCGCAGATGCTGAACATGGTAGGCGTGTTGACACACACAAACTTCCAAAGGTGTTTCTAGGCTTGACGGCGGTGCTGGTATCATGGTCCAAACTTCAAAATGGAGTATAGGTACATTCAGAAGTGACGGATGAATGTAAAACCTGGAATAAGCTACGAGCTTTTATTGGCATAGTCTGGCACTTTCGGATCGCAGTACAAAATTGATTACAGTAGTAGTTAGAGTTTTTCGGCTTTTGATAAATTTTGACTTTGTTAAAGGCTCAATCCATCCTGGCTCGCATACAGGACGGTGCACAGAGAGTCCAGTGTAGGTAGGTCCAGTGTACAAAAACTTCAGCCTGGCAGACAGAGTATAATTAAATATAGTCTGCATTCCTGGAATGATTTGCAGTATGAACAATGGCGGAGTCGGCTATGGACAATACAATATGGGCCCTTTGAGTTTGCTCAGCTGATTTCCCGCTGCAGCCATTTTGAAGGACAAACGTACGGCTACACGAAATGGGGTCAATTAGAGTATATCGACTCTCGTGACTTGTTATTTCCGTTTATCGAGGTAGTTTTTAGTTGAAATTAGTTATATAGTAATGCCACCAACGATAACACATTTGTTCGATATCTTGGAACATAAGTGTACCAGCAAATGCCATTCCATGTGTATGATATGGATAATTTTTAAGGGTTGGAATGAAACTGTCAAATGGTTCACTAATCTACCTACACATTGATGAGGAATGTGTCCGTTTACTGCCAGTCCAGACTGCAAAGGGATCTTTGGTAAATTGTGTTTGGTTGTAAGTTTGCTATAGTCTAACAAACAAACAACAACAACAAAAGTCGTGATACAGCGTTGTTGCAAATACTGTACTTTTGAAACGGTTGGACCTACGTTGCCTAAATTTTGTGTAGGGCCATCTCAATTTGTCTACGCTCTTTCATATTTCATACTGCATGTGAAATGAATTCAGTTACAGAAATTCTAACTCGCATAATTATAGTGAGTACAGAATAATCCTCTAACAAGGATGAATGTGTGAGCCGAAGAGACTAAAGTGGAAGGGAAAATAGTGGGAAAGTGGCAAGATAGGGTCGGGACTATTGGAAATGACAACGCCAACATGGTGTGAGCCGAGGGGACTAATGAGAATGACAATGCCAACAGAGTGTGGGTGGCTGGAACTAATGAGAATGACAACGCCAACAGAGTGTGAGTGGATAGAACTTATAAGAATGACAATGCCAACAGAGTGTGGGTGGCTGGAACTAATAAGAATGACAACGCCAACAGAGTGTGAGTGGAGGGAACTAATAAGAATGTCAGGGCCAACAGAGTTGAGTGGAGGGAACTAATAAGAATGACAACGCCAACAGAGTGTGAGTGGAAAGAACTATAGTCCGTAAACTTTGCTTTGTGCAAGCTATTCATCGAATTACTCAAGAACCCGCTGTTAGATTTCTCTGAATATTTGCATCAACTTATACTTTCTTATGGACGTTACAGATATTATTTTTTGTCAACAGAATAATAACGGGTATCTAAATTCCCTTCTTTAATCTATATAAATTGGATCATTCTGGGTTATTTTTATGAATAAGGAGGTTTACAGTACAAAAATTAGACTTTAGAGGTTGAAAAATCGACCAGGGGCGTATCTGTGATCTACTAAAATGGAGATATCAAAATGATCAAATTTAACGTGACAAGGCTAACATACACACAAACAAAAAGGTGAAAATAATGCAATTATGTATTAGTACCCTCACTTTTAGGTGAAGTGGTGACTCACAGTGTCTTGTTAACTTTCCTCTTCCGAATCACTCGTAAACGATATCATATCATATCCCAGAACATGTTGGACTCGCAGTGCGGGGTTCGAAATCTTGTGATACAGGTGACCACGCCTAGTCTCTTTACAAATGTAGGGGGATCCGTTGCATTGTTAAAAATTTTACCTTCAAAGACATATTTATTTAGATCTACCAATGTGCAGACAAAACAGCAGAGCCGCCGATGACTAATGTACGCCTAAATGAGAAACAGTATGAGCGTCACACATTAACGCGTTCAATAAAAGTGCTCCCCCGTGCTCATGAGTACATACGAAGGTTTTAACATGCACAGGCCATTGTAATGGTTTTAAAAAATATGTAAAGGCAGAAAGTGTACACGACGTTTTGAACGGAACATGGAAATGATGTGTTCTATTACGGTAAACATATGATACTTTGTAATGTACGACGTGATAGATTATCGAGAATATTTTACTAATAAATGATAAGGAAATTTCTAAATTACCAAATGCTGATCATTGAAATCAGTATTTTCATAACGTCCAGACCCATACAGGGGCTGATGCAAAATTTTAGAAACATCTAATGGCAGGTTTTTGAGTAATTCAGTAAAAGGTGTGCACAAACCAAAGTTATAATAAGAATGACAACGCCAACAGAGTTGAGTGGAGGGAACTTATAAGAATGACAACGCCAACAGAACGTGAGTGGAATCGCTTAACGGCATTGATAATGCCAACAGGGTGGGAGTTCAGGAGACTACTGGGAATGACGACGCCAACAGGATGTGAGTGGAGAGGACGAATGAGAATGACAAAGCCATCAGATATGAGCGGAAGAGACTTATAGGAATGAGGCAGTATGTGAATGGAGGGACTAATGGGAGTGACAGCGCCAGCCAATGAAGTGTGAGCCGATGAGATGCACAGGGCAATGCCGAGCAATGCCAACAGAGTGTGAGTGAGAAGGACTTATGGGAATGATAATGCCAACAGAGTGTGAGTGGGAAGGACTTATGGGAATGATAATGCCAACAGGATGTGAGTGGAAGTGACTGATGGGAATAACTACGCTAACAGAGAGTAAGCCAATGGGACTAATGGGAAGGGTAACGCCATCGGGGTAATGAATCAGAGGAAGTGAGGTGGGGGAGTCTTATATCAATATGCAGATAATGCAGATGGTTCCAGTCGGCACATTCACAATTACACAAAGTATGGAATTGAGGCCGGAAGCAATTTGATAACGTTTATTGATAGACATTGGAGCACAAAGCAGAACTAAAGATATCAAGAAACAATGATTGTAAAAGTTCTGGGCTACTCAAAACTCAACCAAGACAGGTAATGCCTGTGGAAATACATAATCATAATAATAATAATAATAATAATAATAATAACAACAACAAATCGTATGCCACACATGCTGAAGCCAAAACAGCTCTATCTATGTCAAGACAGCAATTTGAAATGTGTCTTGTTAAGTATAGATCTCTTTCTGAAACAAGGGATGAATGATAATTACAAAGAAATCTGACAAAACACAAGAAATTCTCAAAGTTTTCAACCACATCGAATTGCAACAGGAGGAACAATTCACTTCTAAAGAGCATAGGGACATTAAAAGCTAACCTCATGGGGGAAGATTATCTCACAACGTTCTATTAGTTCATAACGTGGCCACACTGGTTTCTTATCAGTAGCCATGTCTAAAGCGCGTGAACTGCAAATATCACGTTACCGTATATTTCCATGCGGGAATAGTCTATCGGGCTTTAATAAAGCTACTAAAGAACGCTCAGTATTAAACTTTTCCTGTAAATAATTCCCCGTAAAATGCAAATATCGAATTCTGCATGCTCGTCTCTATGTTATGTTAGAACAGACTATAAATAAATATATATATATACATATGTAAATAAAGGTTTAATAAAGTAAATACTGAAAACTACAAAAATCTGTCCAGGGGAGATTTCTAAAATCAGCTAAAATTTAGTAGCGTGTTTGTAGATGGACAGCATATTATGTCATTTTTTCCCTTGTGAATTGTGTATTTATCTTTGGCCATATAAATTTTTTTGTGTGTCTTTTTCAAAGGCTCAAGGCCTAATAAATTTCTGAAAATAAATCGAATAATCATGGAAACAAGAGCCAATTGCAGTCAAAGAAAACTAAAATTTCAAATTACAGGAGCCAGTGAGATTCCTCGTTACTCTTCCCGTTGATTTTGATGGTCTCACAGAAGTTTTGTTTCAAATTACCCCGCAAGTGAGAGTCTTGTATCAGCCAGAGAAAACAAATGTTTACATTACAGCAGCCAATCAGATTCTTTGGCACGTTGCATTTGATGGTAATAATCTCACATAAATTATGTCTCTAATAATACAAGAAACAAGAAACGCTATCCAGCATATATGCCTAAAGCAACGATTTTAAATCATGTAATTTGATTGTCTCTCGAAGAATCAAATTATTGCTTGATATATGCAGCTGATCTGATTTAGCTTACTGTGTCGTGAACTGGCCATAGGATCCGTTAAGACCTCGTCCACCATCCACATGAATGTGCTGGCCGGTGATAAAACTGGCAGCGTCTGACGCCAAGAATGTCACAGTTTCAGCAACTTCTTCTGGCGTCACAAGTCGATCCCCCAGCGGTTGCTTCTGTCTTTCAAACGCTACCATTATGGCGGCTTGCTTGTCGGTGTCGGGCACATCTAATGACCGTAGGATGCGAGTTGGGGTAAAAGACGGGTTGACAGTGTTTACACGAATCCCCTTTGGCGCCAGGTCCAAAGCTAGACAGTTAACAAGATGATCAAGCGCCGCTTTGAGCATAGGGTAAACGAGGTTTGGTCTACACACGACCTTGCTGAGCATAGACGACATGCAGACAATATTCCCTTTGGACTGTTCCAAATGAGGAGCAGCTTGCTGGATCAAGAAAAATACAGACTTCAAGTTAGTGTTCATAACCTGGTCATACGATTCTTCATCGGCGTTTGAAAGATCAAGGTTTGGAGCTGCGGTGCCAGCATTAGCTACAAGGATGTCCAATCGTCCAAATTTCTCAACGGTCTTGGAGATGGTGTCTTTCCGGACATCTTGTTGATTAAGATCTCCTCGCACGGCTAAAAGCCTATCTTTATGTCCACCGCTGGTTTTCAGACAGCGGTCAAAAACGGAATTTAGTCGGTCTTGGTCACGTCCACACAGCGTGACCCGAGCACCTTGGGAGGCAAACATGATCGCAATTGCTTCCCCAAGACCAGAACTGGAACCCGTTACTATGGCAACCTTATCATGAAGTCTTGACAACGCCATGATAGTTTTGAATTTGTCAACTTGCTTTCCCTTGGCTTACACACTGTCCACAAACTCTGGAGTCACAGATAAATGGGTCTAAATAAAATCTGCCTGTACGCTCGAAATTGTAGTATGTGAATGTTAACAACACAATAAAGGTAAAAGCCTATCAGTGGTGTGAAGTCGAAAATGTTATTCCAACGTGATTTCGTTCCCGTGTGCTCGCAGCTATTCTGATTCTGATTACAGTAAGTGAGAGGCATATATACCTTTCGAGCTCGACTTAAAATGTCACTGACCACGATTTATCTCCCCTCTCGAGCTCCACTTAAAATGTCACTGACCAAGATTTATCTACTGGACTGCTGTTCTCACGCTGTTGTATGGAGATACCTCTAGTCCGGCCGCGACACGTTTGCGTGCAAATCGTGCACTTTGTGACACCAAATTGACCTTCACATGGTAAAATCTATATCATTGTCTGATTCTAAAACGAGGTGGGCCGTCATGGTATGACCACTGGAACCACCTAAAAATGGGTCTTGAAGATGCGAAAAAATGCGGATGTCTCCTATGTTTTACCCTTATTACCGTTAAATGAGAAACAAATACTTTCCCATGTAAAACGTCTGTTGAAATCATCTGGAAACAATTACCAAATATTTGTTTTTACATTTGATAGTGTTCTCCATAATGTAAACATCCATATCTTTTACCAGTGGTGTCGTTGATAACAAAGACCATAATCCTGAGTCGCCGAAAAGATTTCTCTCATTTAGCAGATGGAATTTCGGACGACTGTGCAACTTCGGAGAAGCAGACCGACATTCAAAACTCAGACACGACTTCTGATTCTTACAGGTTTGCTTTTTTTCTGTCACTACAATCAGTGAATAATAATAGAAGAAATGGAAGTAAACCTGTCTCGAATAACCAATAGGGCGTTACAACTGCTCACAACTAGATCTTAACACTATAGCCAGTTTCATGTCGGTCTGCCTCTTGAGTTTGCTCAAACATTTAGAATCTTGTAAGTGCAGGCATTTTGCTGCAGTGTTATATATGCAAGCAATGGATACTTAGTGCCACTGGGGCAGAATCCCAACACTGACCAGCCTGTTTACGCAATAACAGAGCAGCTTCAGTGATGTGTTTATAAAGACGGCAGAATGATTGGCGTCTGGCTTAGCCCGTTTTTGAACTGAGCGGTTTTAATTTTGCTGAACTAATGAGGCAGTAGAAAATGCGTAAGTTGAAAATCTCAGTATACGCCTTTGTGACGCACCTGGTCGACGCAGATAGTGTTGCGCATCAATGGAAAGGCCTTGTTTGAAAAATAGTACCATTATGTTAAGCGGCATTCATTTTGTTGAGTTAGAGAAGCGGTTACTGTGCACAGAGTGGGGTAACTGAAAATTTCAGTTCGTCATAGTGCCTAGTCTAGCCATCAGAGATATCAAGTGTTGCATTTCAATGGAAAGGTCTTGCTGGGCTCTGTTTAAAAATATGTATCATTTCATTAAACGGTTTTGATTTAACAGAACGCTACGGGATTGAAAATTCATATTTCACTTAAACAAAGAAGGCTCATTGCGGACGCCTACCAGCCACAGGAGGGTTCTGCCAAGGTGGGCCCACCTCATTTTCGTTATCACTTGGCATAAGGAACGTCGTAAAAATCGTATGTTGGTATCAAAAAGTGCACGATCAATGTAACATCCTCCCCCACTATTCAGCGTCCTCGAGCTAATGTGTCATCAACAAGTGACGAACTTTGACGCACATTCATGATAGTGGCATCATGATAGTCATGGGCGTGGCGAGGATAATTTTTGTTTTTTTGGTAATCTAGCATTGATATCCTTTTTTTTTTCTATAATTTTTAGTGGAAGCAAATGGCTTTTGAAAAGTAAAAGAAATGGTATTTGGCTCCAAAAGAGCCAAATCTCTCGTCGCCGAAAGAAAATAAAACCCGGGAAGCCGTGCACGGAGAAGATCTTGCATGAAACGAAACAAAAAAATACAGTCTAAACAGCAGGTTAGGAAATTTTTCTTTCAGATTATTGGCCACAATCTTGTGGCGTGTAAAATCGTCCAAAATAATAGTGGCCTAATTAAACGGTTTAGTACCGCTACTTCGCAAGGTAGACTAGGCGTTCTAGCAAGGTGTTATTATTTAATTATTTTGATCGTACCGAATCAAACCAAGCTGATCATTAACTTTCCTCTCCCTTATTTGCCGACAAAACTGCCGCCACGTGCTATCATTGCATGTCTGACAGAATCCTTTGGTCTTCCTTCTTTGCCCCCTCTTCTAGAACGGCGGTACCTCTCATATGGACTTGGCACATGAAAAGTGGAACATTACAATGTTCACAGGATGTCAACACAAAGGTGTGAGTCTTAAACTATCGCATCTGGTTGGTCTTCATGAGCAGAGTCACCACACAACAGATCACGTCCCTCCATAATGTTTTGTTTTCTTAGATGCTGTTTTCCTTATTGTTGCCGCTGTAAGTAGTGCGAAGGGGAGGGGGAGTAGCGCCCTCTCGAGCACATGCAATTTTTGGGGCGGAGAGAGAAAAAGAAACAGAGGAGAGGGCAAGGGAAATTAATGAAAAGGGAAGAGCCACAAGGCGGAGTAATAGGGGAAAGAGCATAAAAGCAAAAAAGTAAAATTTTAAAAAAAAAGGTGGGGAAGGAAAGGATCCCGCGTTTGATTTCAGGGGAAAAGAGATGGAAGGCGCCAACTTTTACTTTCTGGGTACGATAATACTGTTGTTCTGCCACTGGATACGGTTGATTTAGTTCCCGTCTGTGTCACAAGTTCAGTCTTCTGTCATTTCTTCTGCTCATCTTCATAAAGATACTGTACATGTATGGTCAACACATAATTCATTTTTGTTCATAAGTACTTTTGGTTTGTCCCGAGGCGTACGCACTATCCATGCTCCACTGTACAATTATTAATACATGTACATGCATGTCTATAAGATTGTTGTCGATCTAATGTATCTAAACTTTTTTACTAATTATTGTGCAGAGCACAGATCATATGCATAACATCGCCACTCCGCCTTAAACTCTCAGAGATGATAATTGGTCATTTAGCTACTGAATTTGTGACTTGAAGGAGCATGAAACTGATTTCTTTCACTAATCTTTGACTGGAGCATGACTAATGATGCCACAAACTGGGCAATCTAACCTGGCAAGCAGAAAAGTTGGCAGAATTGATTATGAAGCTAGTTACCTTGAGCTATGATTGATGGCATTCAGGAAGATAAGGCATAACCCAAAGCTAAAGCTAAGGGAACTATAAATTTTCTGTACAACACAAGTAAGAACAATGTCGATTTATTTGTATTCGTTTTAATATTTTCATATGAAGACAAAAACATCGACACTGACAATAGTAACATATATGAAAATCACAAATTCTTTCACGGGCTCGCAATTTACAAAGTAAACAGTTTCTCAACCCATGAGGTGCTTTGACCTCATATGGCCTTAAAACAAAAAATAGCTGAGGAATGTGCAGTTGCTGATAACAGTACTGTATCTCAATTTCAGTAAATGATGGTTACAAAAAACCCATTTAAACCAAACTTTGCCTTTCCCAACAGAATGCATAATTTAAAAGGCTAGGATGGACATTGATTCCATGGCCTAATGTCACATTTCTGTATCTTTACTTCTACAGCATGGCAGCTGCACATTTGTTAATAAGATCAGTTTACATCGAAAGATGCAGGCAACATTTTCAGCGCTAAAATCAGGACTTCAACAAATATGTATCCTGCAGAATGAGCAGAATGATTTTAGTTCATAGAGTTGTAACTCAATTCTAGTTTAGCTTTGTTACATAAATGAACCATCAAGACTACCATTTATAAAATATGCATGTAATTTGCAATATGACTCACCAGAAAAAGTCATTATGAAACAAAACACTGCAGCATGCCATAGATAATTTTTCTTGTTTTTGTGAGAGGAAGTAAATAAAAAACATTCAGTTTCTATGTTCTCATGATCCTAACAATAAAAAATATTTAAAACCTCCTGAAAGAAGGGACTGTGCAAAGTCTGAGGAAACTGAATAACTTCCTCACAAAATTATTCCAAATTCTGCCTCTGAGCAAATTCTGAGTCATTCTATTTCATACTTACATTACACACACTAGTCAAGAACAACAAAAAAAAAAAAGCTGTCACTAGCTATACAATCTGTTGCACAAAAGCACCATAAAAATAATGACACTGGAAATATTCCTGTCTGCCAAAAATATTCTTACAAGGATTCTAAACCACCCTGATCTGATGTCAAACCCTGGTGTATTTCATCTGTACAACACCAAGCAGAACATATTCTATACATTAGTAAATATGAACATACCACAGATTAGGAATTTGCATGACATCATGCATTTGAGTTGCACTTGTGAGTTAAGGAGGAACCCTGATAACACATCCACCCTATGGACCATGCTCTTGAAGTGTGTTACATGAACAAAGAGTCATCCATACAGTTTGATATGAGTAGGGGCATTTCAAATATACAGAAGGGACTAAGGCTACCCACAATCCAGTCCTAAACCCTGACCAAAAAAACCCAAAAGAGTTCAGCCTAATCCAATTTACATATGTCAGTGTAAGTGCAAAAAAATATGTAGTAGTTTACAACCTGTCTTTTCAGAATACTTGAACATGAAGTCAGACAAAGTGTATGTGCGTAACATGACACTATTGTGAGCAAATGTAGTCCTAAATCATGACTTTCTTGGGATCTTGGTTTAATATATGCATACAACTTCTCAAACTTAAATGTGTAAATAACACTGCTCATCAGTGCAGTTAAGCAGAGCCTGTTGTATTGAACATGGCTGAAAAACTGTCAGTCAACAAAGAAGAACTGGTCTGATTATCTTGAGCCTGACTTTCCTGGCTGGTCTGTGATCAGTGTTACCTGAAAGGGGAGCAAGAAACACAGCTATGACATTCAAACTCATATTATAAGTTGGCAGGGGATGGTTTTTGAAAACTTAGCGAGCTATTATTTATGAAAAACAAAAGCAATCAATTTTAATGAATTTATTTCTTCATTCTACAGTTGTAAGGCTTTCACATTTAAAGTTTGGCGTTTTCCATGCCTTCAAATTGTCAACAACCAGTGATTTGTTTACTTGACACCATCTGGTGTGCTAAGCTTCATTTAACTATGAAGTAAAAAAGCAAAATCTACTTGCCAAACAATTATCCTTGCATTATTTCAGCTCAAAACAAATTTGACTGGATATCTGTGGTTTGAAAAACTTCTCTTTTGTTTGATAAGTCAGTCTAATTTATGATATGGAAATGTGGTGATTCCTCGTTTCCTTTAGCAGAAGCCCTGGGCAGGTGAAAATTTTCAGGAGGAGGTGGGGAGACTATTAACAGAAATAAAGAAATGGGACACGATGCCCGATGGAAACATAACTGAAATGTGTATAGAATGCAAATTAGTTTTGAAGTTTGTTGAAAGGGGGAGGGGGTGGCAGTGGATGGGAGAAGAAATCTGTGCTTAGTGGATCTGCAAGTGAAATCTGCAGGTTTGATCAGGATGGTGGGTGCTTAGATCATTTTCAGTATGCAAATATACATGTTGGTGACTGTAAGGGCAAAGTGATGAAATGGTGAACTTGATGTTTGTAGGAATATATAAGGACATTTAAGTGGTGATGGTTTCCGTGTTCTTGTTTTCATATTGTCGCCCATCTCACGAAGGGGCGTATGTGACATTTTGGGTGTTTTGAGCTGAGACTACTTTCCGAAAGCCAAAAGCGAGATCTATGTGCTTAAGAAGAAGAATTTCGATAGCTGTAATAGTTTCAAAGATATTAAACATTTACTGATTGAATGTACATTATCAATTCTACATCTCACTGAGACTTTAAATCCCTCTCCTGAAAACCTAGCAAATGTTGCATACGCCCTTTCGTGTGATGGACGACAATATGTACCCATGTAATTGACAACTCCGGTCAAATTGGTAGAACATGAAAGATTAAGTCATTATTCTGAGTGCAATACTCCTACAAACACCTATGATTGAGTGCTTGATACAGTCTTGTATCAGTAAGTGTCTAAACCAAACAAAATAACAAAAATCTGAGTGGTTTACATGCCGAGAGCCAGGGTGCTGAGGGGCAACACCTGTCTGTAAGAGGAAGGACAAATAAAGAGAATATCAGTGCTATTAAATCTCATTTGAGACTTGGCTACAAGTTCATACATCAGGCTGTCGAGTGTTAAATGTCTCAATTAAATTTTATCTGATGGTTTGGTCAGTCAATATCCTCAAACTTCTTACAGCTTCATCTGATATTTCTTTCCTCTCCATCTGATTTCTACAATTATAATTTCCATCAAAAAGGGGTGCAGAACTAGATTTGCATATGAGAATTGATATAAAGATCAATCCAATTTTGAACATGATGTAGATCAGTGCTAGCAATGTTGTTCATACTAGCAACGCTGAAATTTGTTACCTTGTTAAAAACTCCCCTGCCAAAGTAATCAGCTACCACAGAGAAACCATCTGGTGCCCTTTCCAGCTGAAAACAACAAATTAAAAGGAATTATTTTAAAACAAAAATGGCCAATGAATGTTTTGATAAGAACGAAAGTGGAGTGGCCTGTCCTGCTTTAGGCAAAAAAACAACAAAAAACTGAATAAAAATATGGTAAAAAAAAAATGGTTATGGTTACAAATATCATCTGACATAGGACACATGTCCATGGGAATCAGAACTAAGTTTTGATACTGACAGATTAAATATAATGAACAGTGGACTGACACAACAGACCAATATACAAACTTCAGAATTTCACATACATCTGACTTGTTTCTTAAAATTATACAAGATGTATTTAATCAGTCACCAACCTGATTGTGGAAAAACTCATGAATATCCCTTGACTGTTCCTGGGCTCGGATTATATCCATGATTTTCCTGAGGAGCAGAAACACAACATATAACTCAAATGTATTGTTCTCAAAAAGAGTTTCTTTAATTTCTATGTCCTTGCTGAATTTCAAATGGAGGAATCACAAAAAAACCTGCCTCATTTGGCTTTGTTCATAACATGATAACAAACTTGTGTGATTTCTCTTCTTTCAAGGGCCCCGTATGAACAATCTGACCTTTCATATTCCTTTTCATTCATCAATTCCTGTACAACACTGTTTTATTCTGTCTTATCTCATAATTTTATCAAATAACAGTAAGATTAGAAACCCATGGATTTTGGCAAAGCCTCATAAGATCCATTTTGCTCTCCCCATCGGTATCATGTTATGCTATCCATAAAAATGTTGTTCCTTTGCTGAGTTTTTTAACAAAGATCAAATCTTTAACATTTTATCAGAGCAAGACCACATTCTAAGCTTACCTGTTTTCTGGTGCACACACTGGACATTCCATATCATTCTCTGCATAACTTTCAAAACACCTGTGGAACATAAGGTACATAACCTGACTATGGATCAGGAGTGAGATAGATATATATATATATATATATATATATATATATATATATATATATACACACCATTGTCTTGACAACCAGAAAGGTCCACAATGACAGCTGTGATAGTGGCCATGATGTTAAAGATGATAGTGCAATGGTTGAGCAGGGAGTCATAGTACAGTCGACTCCGCTTAATCGCTCTTCCTTGGGATCACGGAAAAAGTGGGCGATTAAGTGGAGAAGCAATTAAGCGGAGAAGGTAATTTCGGCCATATTTTTGGTAATGAGGTTAAATTTCTTTGATGTCGTGGTTTGATATCGTGCACTGACACCTTCTCATCGCCACACTCAGGACAAAATTGAGTTTGATGGTGTTGTAGCGCACAAAATGTTTGATCTCCACGGTCTCTCTCATTGGTCACCTCGCAGTAGCCCAGCAGACAAAAAGGAGTAGGATGGCATGGTCGGGATAGACCATTCATCCACATGACACATTCTCTGATCTAACTGAAATCCACCAGACAGGTGCAATCAAGGAGTGGGGGGAGGAGACTATACGGCTTTCGGCGCATTAGCATTATCGGACGGGTGAAGGCGGTGATGCGTAGCGTGGGACGTAGGGGGACAAGGAGAGGGGGTGGTGGGGAGGAGAGGCTTATCACATCTATTTCGGGGTGGCAGCTGTCAATCAGTCAACCGGTCTGCCATTCACCACGCAGTCAAACTGTCTGTGTACATTATTTGTTTGTCAACTGTAACCCTTCAACCGCTGATCTTTGAATTCATGGGCGCTGAAGAGTGGTCAATTATCTGGAGTGAGTGGCGATTATCCAGTGACTTTTATAGAGAAAAAAAATTGGTTCCCTGGGAAATGAGGCAATTAAGCGTAGGGCGATTAAGCGGAGTCAACTGTATATTGATGTATGGTATTATTATACATATGTATATCCATGATATGTTACGTATCATGCATGAAATTTAGAAACAGTGTACATGTAGAAACAACCAATTCAGCTAAATTTAATTCATCAACCAGAGCATAAAAAAAATACTCTATCTAACTCTGTTTGAACTTAGAGTAAATGAAACATAACTTAGTAAATGAAACATAACTTAGACTTCTTCATTTTCACAGCTGATGTCTTTCTCATTAATTTGAATATCTCAGATAAGGGTAAAAGCTGGACACCTGGGGGGAAAGTAAATGTAAGAATACCTTCAGAACATAAAGATGTTCTAATATGATGAAGTACTTACTGTTGATGGTAAGAATGTGGCTCACACAAGAAGTGAACAGATGGCAGTTCTAAAGAGTGACTACAGATATTGCACTTGGAAGCTTGGAATACTTTTGCCCTGAAAAATTAAGAGGTGAACTTCAAAGCTCAAGCTCAACACTTAAACACCACCACTTATGACTCAATATTTACTAATTATCAGATCTTAGTTTCTCACCTCTCAACACATCCTTTCAGCTCACCATTCTCCTCACTGAATCCATTGTACAGCATAATGAAGACACAAAGTGATCCAGATTATGGTGCCACATGATAATTCTGATGGGCTAAACCTTCCTTAACTTTTGACATTGACTATGTGTAGATTTTCTTTCGTTCCTTTGTGCACTGTACCATGTGTAGTCTCTCTCACTAATATTGCAATGGTGATTTTATGGAAAACAAAACACGCTGAAGATCTAAGTTCTAATGTGTGGATCTTATATGATGCTTTGAGGTGATAAAGTCAAGGCATGAAGGCTTGAATTAAATCAGCAAACCACAATTTGACACTCAAATTATAGTTTCACCAAAACAGAATCTGATCACAACACTGTTCCAGCTTTATTTAAGAATATGATGACAATTCTTAGTTCATATTAATGTGTGACCCCTGACCACCCTCCCTCCCCTTCTCCCTCCATTGACAATCAGATACAAATAACATTACTGACAGGTTTAAACGGTACAACTTACGATGTCTTGAGCTCTTCAATTTTGGCTCGTTTCTTCTCAGTGTCTTCTCTATATTGTTTGATAAGGCGTTCATCCTCGGCTATCTGGTCATGCTCTGTCTGCAGACGACGAACTATGTAATCCTGCAAGGAAAGTTAATAACATTTCAGAACGCAGGGAGTTTCTGCAAGCAGTTTTCCACAAAAGACATCTGCTAACAGAAATGAGAAGGGGAGATTCATCCCGACTCTAGAGGTTTCTGAACAGGGTATTGTGTCCTAATGCTGTATATGTATGTTTTGTTACCAGAGCCACTGATTTTTATCAGTTATATTCTAGAAACCATTTAGCTCAATTTAACACGTAAATTAGATTTGAGCGACAAAGACTTAACTCTCATGAAAATATATGAAGTTAATCAAAAAATGAACAGACTTACAGCTTAAAACAGGTCCATACTGGACCTTCTGTAACTTTCCATATTGCACTGCAGTGTACATTTCACACACTGGTCTCTATTGGTCGGGCATGCAGATCTGACAGAAAATGACATATCCTTGTAACAGTGTAGCCTCCACATGCTGATTTTGTCAATTCCATTATCACAACAAGGCAAGTGACCAAGGTAAGACATGAGATGACGCATCATCTTGTTGGTCATGATCCAAATACTGACACAAATGTGCTATAAAATGAAACTAACCTTGACAACAGACAGAGTAGCAGTAGAGTTGTGTGCCAAAATCTGTATCACCATCAGTGGAGGCAGCAAATTCTTCTTGTCAATATCTTAAGATCTGTCAAGGAGTCTGTAAACTCAGTGAACTGAACCACTACCTACTGTGGTTTAGAGAGCAAGCTCAGTAGAATATATATGAAAAGACAATTGGCTATACTGTGCAGTTGCTGCGGTGACGACACCTTGCAGCCGCTAGTACGAATCTCCCAAAGCGCGGTATCTGAGGGATAAGGAAGACTACGACCATTGTCCGAACTGGGGGGCCTGGCTGATGGCAATGCCTGCCCAAGATCTCCTCAACTACCTCCATGGGGTAGCAACTGGAAACTCTGCGCTTATGGTTAATGTTACCGGACGTGACTTGGCGAACTCGGTGGGCATAGAATTAACCACTAGATAAGTCTCTGTATAACTGGCTGTACTGTGCAAAGTTTAGAACCAGTCCACACCATCGTATGAGCTACAGTCAATATCACTCTGAAGTGTAAAGGATACGAGATAGTGTCTCCATCAGCTGTGATTTGCAATTTTCTTCCTTGCAAGCAAAATATGACAGAGCCTGTACCCACAGCTGGGGGTCTTGTTGGCTGTGAAGAATTATAATAGATTTATCATAATATCAGATTGTTATGATCTGATCCTTTTTGATCGAAGGAAAAAGAAAAGCTACATGAAACACAGTCAAACTTGAATAACACACAACAGAACAAATCACACATCACTGTAGATCTTTGGGTATGGCACATCTTGTATTCATTAGCATTCCACCACTTATCTTATTCATAACTTTCACAAGCCTACATATCCCTCTTGCAGCCCGATGCTCACATAATATATATCTTACCCAAATTTCTTGCAGGCTTCAATGACATGGACAAACTCTGCGTGCTCCATGTGATATCTCAAAATCTGTTGATACCTGTGAAAAGAAATTCTCAGTCTGGACTTTCTAATTTCTTGGAAACCACCAAGCGAAATCTACAAGTACATGCATATCACAAATGTTGAGTTAATAGTGTTAACAGAGTATTACTAGTATTGGATCAGCATGGCCTAATGGTTGTAGCATTGGACTCAAATCTGAAGATCATGGGTTCCATTCCTGCCCAGATTGGTGTTGTAAGTGTCTTGGAAAAGCATTTCATCCACATTTTCCTCAGTCCACTCATCTGTAAGATGGATGTCTGGCTATAGGCAGTCAAAGATATTGTCAGAATGTTAGTTATCAGTGCCTCCAAATGGCAGTGGCAACTCCCCACAGAGTTCAGCAAGTCCTAGAGTGATCTGGCCTGTTGGGGTATTAAAAGTGTGAAGTTGAGTGAGCAGACATTAGCCTGGATATGAGACTTAACAACAGTCTTATTACTATTTCTAAGTATGCAATTTATCCTCATTCTCCAACTTACAAATGTGCTTTCTCATAAAGGTAGAGGATTCCAGCTTTGAAGTTGTTCATCTGGCACAAAATGAGAGCCTGGTCAATATCATAGTTTGCCTGAAACAGACAGATGGAGTGAACTGATTGGCTCTCCAGTTTATTATGACATAGAGATGTATTTGACTTTATCATTCAGTCATACGACTCTTAAGATGGATGCTGACAAGATACTGAAGGCATTGTAAATTGTAAACTTGTAGTTCCAGTACAGCTGGGTCAAAACAATGCTAAAACTAAATAAAAGAGCAAGAGGGCAAATAATACAGTTTTACACTATACCCATAAGAATATCTACATGTAGATCAACAACCCCTTTCAAGAACAAAACATCTGTCATTAGTATCTGTAACTTTGATCATAAGCAAACATATTTATGTTGTACTTACATCTGGGTTCTTTAATAGTTCCAGTGTCTTCCGTTCTCTCTCTACTCTGCCCTAAAATGAAAACAATTAAAAATTCACTGCACTGTTTTGTGGACCTTTCAAGGTAAATCAGTGTTATGACATGCTAAAGAGTATTAACCCTAACCACTGTTCACATCTACTTCAGAAGCATCCAACCTTTTTTTTTTTCCAGGATATGTTCCATGGGCTATTCAGGTTAAAAGTCAACAACTCAAACCTGTTGTTTGCCTTTTCCAAAAATCCCCATCAATGCTAACTCACATTTTGTAAGTGGATGCCTTGAGGATATTGTCACATGAAAATCACAGATACTTTGGAAATTATTATGCCAACAACGCTGACAGGATACTGATATTGACTAAACTTACAGCAATAGCCTTCTCATGTACCATGTCATGCAGGTAGAGCTCCAGTAGGGTGTTGTAGACTAAATTTGAAGAGTTTGGCTGTACCTGAGAATAATTATGGATATGAAAAAAATATATCAGTATCACATAGATTTTTCAGTTTGAGATTCCATGTTCTTTTGTATCATAACAAAATCAGTGTAAAATATGATGATGAAATTACACTAGCTGTTTGTCTAGTAATATAGACCAGCAATATTATTTATTTATCTCCTATGCCCAAATAATGGCTTTCAAATGCTGCTATTTGCTGACAGGAGAGCTGGTGCCTGAAGAACTGCACACTGATTAGTCACTTCGGTTAAAATGATTCTGAGGATAGCAAAGCTGAACCACAAATACCAATTTCACAACTTTTCAACTATTACTCTGTCAGAACTTCTGTTTTATCTCTCTGAAATGAAGTGAAAGACTGATGTTAACCACCAGGAAGTCATTTCAGTAGATGCTGCCTGAAGTACAGTAGCCACAGTAATTTACAGGCATCAGATATGACAAACTGGATGTGTTCAGAGAACTGACTGAAGAAGCAAGAAGAAAGGAGTGGAAAGAGTATCATCACCTAAACAAATACTGGAAAGGATGGATACAAAGGAGAAAGCAGCTTTGAAGGAGACACAAGAACAATCCACACTGAGATAAGGGTGACAATTAGTTAAATAGCTCTCTGCCGGTTTCTGAACCAGACAACAGAGCACGATTAGATCTGTCCAATGAGCAATGATATTGTTTCCAGAAACAAGTTATAAGTAACGCTCCTG
Source organism: Ellobium chinense (assembly GCA_033807755.1). Lineage (NCBI taxonomy): Eukaryota > Metazoa > Mollusca > Gastropoda > Ellobiida > Ellobiidae > Ellobium > Ellobium chinense. The sequence goes on along the minus strand of JAWQUT010000007.1, from coordinate 4,894,670 downwards.
CCATTTTAGATTTTACATAGCTCCGGTCTTCCCCTACTTTTCTATTCTAACCTCTGAAAATCCCTTCTGAAAATTGTCACTTTGTTATCCTAAACTTTTACAACCTGTATTCATTATGTCATATGCGGCCTGTATCTATCAATTCATCATTAAAGCAATGGACAAATTAAAAAAAAAAAAGGCTACATGTTTGCAAGTTTTTACCTCTATCATATGCTCTAAGAATTCAGTGAGTTTGGCAGAGTTGTTGACAAATATATGGATGAACTCTTCAGCATTGGCTTTCTGGATTTTTTGAATTCCACCTATGGAAAAAGTAAAAAAGAAGTGAGTTAATCTCTCTTCCTTATAGGAACAGCAAATAATGAAAGACATGCATTGCCAACCATGGCTGTGGCATCATAAGACACAGTGACTGAAGCCATATCATGTCATGATAAATGTTAAGGAAACATGGCCCTTTCCCAGAGGTTGTCATAAAGAAAACATGGCGTGCAACTTACCATAAGTGCATTCAAGTTTCTTTCTCAAATTGCATATTAAAGCACTAAATGATGAATTTTATCCATTAAGTGTGATGATCTTGAAACAATGATTTGACACCAGTTTTCACCAATGTCTCCCAGATATTTCTATGCATGTTCATATAATTATGGGCGGTTTTTTTTTTTGACTTTCTGCCTGCAAACAGAATTATGCAGAACTAAGAACACACTTTGATGTAAAATGAAGTAATTTAATGACAAGACAGGTAATCCAGAATGATGTATGAATGTGCATATCGGCATCTTGGAGACATCCGTGAACTCTGGTGTCAGATGACTAATAATGTCACTAATAACTGCTGTTCTAAGATCATCATCCTGAATGGAGGAAAATGCATCATTCAGCTTTTTGGCCTGCAAGTTTGCACAGAAATCCCAATGTATTTATAGTGGTAAGTTGCACACTACATTGTCTGCATTACAACCTCTGGGAAAGGGTTGTGTCTCCCTATGAAATATAAAATTTTGTACACTTGAACAAACAGTTCTTTGGGCAAATTACCATATAAACAATTCCAAACAGCTAGTCACACTTTGTTTGACTTAATAAGTTATAAATGTTATGCACTGAAATGTCCTTTCTCCAGGACCTGCATCTTCCTTCTTTACCTGTGCATATCACATGAATAAAAAAAACAACACTATCCTCGGTGCAACCTATAAGACTTTTCTTTCCATCGGTGACAGCCACAGAGCTCAGCTCACTTTGTCATGTTTAATACTGATAACTCTTACAACATGAAAGGGACAGAAATTTCAGCTCTTCCCTTATCACTTACCTTTAGAAAATCAATCTTAAATGAGTAAATTTTAATAAGCTTAAATATACTCAGAATTTCATTAATTTCTCTTTAAAATAATTTCAACGTAATCTTAAGACAATGGGTTCTTACTTCCTGTTCATTATTTTTAATATACAACTGTGTTTTCCCATTTACATGGAAAAACTTCTTGGAAAGACTTTTAAGATAAAAGTCATGTCTATTTGGCCACTGATCTGTAATGATGCTGGATATCCCATCGTAAGTGCTGCCCTTAAAGACAGTTTCAACAATTATCTCAATACCTACTTCTGCTTTTAATTTGTATCAATAGATTGCAATCCTTCATATCACTGATGACTTACAGCTCTTGTTGGTAATGCCTCACATTCAAATTTACAAATTTAAAAACATAAGAACTTGAAGATGGCAGGAGAGATGAATAGATGGGAAGAACAGTCTGGCATGCAGCTACAGTTAACACCAATCAAGATAAAATACATGTCAAAAGTTTTTCAAAATCATTCATGCGATTGAGGTAGAATGATGGCAACTATTTCATATAAGGTCCCTCCTGTTTTATGTAAAAAAGACGTGCATGGTGAGGAGATCAATACCACAGCCTACAAGAGAAGTTGATGAAAACAATTTTGTCCGAATTTTCAGTTAATCATAACATGCATTAACAAATCAATGAGAGTTAATAGCCTGTAATGATATATCATTTCATTATCCATATATGCAAATTTTTATTCACAGCATGCCCAGAAGCTGCTTCCATGCTTCTGCCACATGTGGCAACAAATTTAAAAAATGGTTAATATAAGCCCAATGTGGAGTGTTTAAGCTTATGTATAGCTGGCTTGTTTTGCATAGCGTATTAAAGAGAGGAGAAGTAGGCTAATGTATTAAACTGGCAAGAAAATGGGGAATAAGCAGAAAACGAGAGGAAAAATATTTTTAATCTCATTTGTGAACTAAATGATATCTGCAACACTTCTGCCCTTCACTTGTGAGATATGAGTCACATCTTTATTAAGAAATGCAACAGTGATACACATTCTGTTAAATTTCCTCTCTTGCTCATTTGGAAAAGATAACTTGTCCATTACATAATTTGGCCATTGTTTTATGTAATCATCCCAACCTGGAACAAAGAAGCTGTAAGCACAGCATATCTGCGTAGAAAAACAAATACTCACTAATGTCAATAATAAGTGATGCAAAGACAGGAAGAGCCTCTGCAAAACCAGAAAATCTAAACTGAATGTTTAATTAATAGGATTTTACGTCTGTTTTGAAAAATAATAGCTGATGTCACAGGAACCATTCAAACAAGTAACACAAATGCTCTATGAAAAGAGTGACACATACAAAACTGGTAGGAAAACTTCAGGAGGGTGGCAGTTCTAAAGAATAACAATTCAAAAGAGTGTTTGGAACTTACAGCATAATCCAAACTAATTCAAGTGATGATTATTCCTTTATTCCTCATTCTCTTTATTAACTGAGATATTAATAGGAAAATGGGTCTGAACTCAGATTTTATATATTTGGAACAGGGCCTACTTTTTGCTCACGTAAACAAAAACATTGATAAAACAGTACTTCTAATTCAAAGTCAATGATCCTTGTGCACAAAAACCTACATCACACTTTGTTTGTCAGCGATATATAACCATTTAGCAACCCAGGGCTCACCCTTATAAATCTAGAAAGCAAAATAGCAAGCATTTTACACTTCATACATTTTGTCACTCTTTTGACACAGAATATTCATGCTGCTCTTTTGAAACTCATTTCCTGTATGTCACTCTTTTAAAATGCCACTCTTTTGATATATCAATCAGGCATATTATTCAGCTAGTGAAACCATACAGATGAGCCTTACTATTTTCAGTGAGGAAATCATCACTCAAATAATATTAGGACCTGTCCTTTTCAGGTGTTAAGGAACTACAAAACAAAACTGATCTTCAAGTAAAAAGTGACACAGAGTAACAGGATTTAATGGCATTATTATATTAAACGCAGGTTTTGAACTAGACACTGCTGCTTAAAGCCCATCTGCACTGAATCTACAGGTCCAAGACTCTATGAGGGTGGGAAGGAGCAGACTCCTTACCACCTTTCACAAGAGTGGGCCACATTCAGACAGCCATAAGAAGAAGGCCAACAGAGATTCCCTTTGAAATGAAGCTACCGTGTTAAGCAGCTGGTCTGCAAAAACTGCTATCTTCTGGATTAAACTAGGACTACTGTAATAGGAAAACAGAAGAAGAAGATCAGGTGAGATGGTCCAAAAACGAAAAAAGGGATCCATCTTTTTCTGTTTGAATTCAGGAACCACATAATATAACAATCCAATTTTTGGCTCATTTTAAATCAGGTGCTTAGGTTAGTACAATGTATATGTAGGTCTATAAGGCAACGAAAAGAACAAGCAAATTGTTATGATGGTTCTAGCAAAATGGTTAGGATTTTAGGCAAAGTTGTTAAGGTTCTAGGCAAAACTGTTAGGGTTCTACACAAATACTGTAGAAATAATATACAATGCCCCTCAATCACAACTTCTCTGTAGCATGAAAAAAAAACTGCAATAATAATGAGTTGCAATCAGTCAGGGACTTTGAAACAGAAAATATATCAGTCTTTTATCTTTAAAATGTTTCCTTTATGCAGTATTGCAATTAACCAGGTTGTGATTATGTAGAATTGAATGTAAAACTTTTCCAGAGGAATCTACAACACATGGCAATGGAATATACAACAAACTGATATTCCAGTCCTAGAGAAATGGAAATTTTCATCTAGTATCCACAGTTCATAACAATTCTTCGTTGTCCTGCTGTGAACTGTTACTATAGGATGGACAAGTTGGGGAGAGCTGTTGTTAATGTTAAACACCATCTTTGCAGCTGTACGCAATCTAATCTAGCCATTGTGTTCCAAACATTAAAATAATCTACTAAAATGCACTTCTGGTTCACAGAACACCTGTGAAGTTCTTTGCAATGTGAAAACTGCAGGTAATACCAAGCACACACACATGGGACTAAGATGCTTTCATTTTACTTACCATCTAGGCTACTCTGATCAACCATTGGCCCTGAAACAGAAAGACACAGGTCACATCCTGTACAAACAGCAACCCCAGTTCCTTTAGGAAGCCCAGGTGCATCAACAATGCATGAAAATACTGGGATTGTGAGGTCCTTTGACTAAAGACCCATGAGTGTATGGGACTTCAAGGCATGAAACAATAACGCTTTAATGCACTCACTGTGTTCCAAAATAGTATTTATGAGAGTCTCGCTGTTCCACATCTGTATTTTCCTTTCTTTGTTTGGCCATACAGCCCCCAAATAAACTTTGAACTGAAATGAAACTGCTTACACAGTCATTTTTTAATAACTGTTTGCACTTTACCAAGTTATTTTGAATGAAGATGTTCTCAAGAAGCAAACCCTGGACCTACAATGAAAATAAAAGCAATGATATTGTATAAACACTCAAGACTCACTGCAACTTTGCCACTTATGTTAGTGTGCCAATAACTAAGGTAACCACCCTGCACCTTCGCCACCCATGTTAGTATGCCAATAACTAAGGTACACATAACTACAGTACATGGATAAGAATGCACAAGCTTAAAGACAGAGTACATATGTGGCATTGCCAAAACCTGTTTTGTTTTGCTCAAAACTTCTGTTTGCTATCTGTAATCCTTTATGATCATGCATTTAAATTTGATGCTTATCTGTTACTGGTTTCAAACTGAGACCTTGTTAAAACACTTTCATATACGCTATGTAGTTCAAAACAACTTCTCAGTGGTTTATACCATGATATCTTCTTCATCATGAGTTAAAATCTTAGACTACTCTACCTAAAAATACATTGAGTGCATCAATTTGACAGTCTTCGCATATAACTGGCCAGGCTGACTTCACTTCAGATTTGGACTTGGTTCGTCCTATGCACAGATCAATGAATTACTTGATACTAAATTAAGAAAATTTTGAAAATGCAATTTACTAATTGCTTCTGTCTGTCATCATCGACTTGGGTGAATTATATCATATTACAAAGCCTCCAGGATCAACAAACCTCATATATTACCAAATGTACAAATTTACTTCAAAGTGAAAGTGCTTGAATAACTCTTGTTCACAGGATTCCCAGCCTTTGCAGTAAACTCATTATCTGACAAAGTCTTTCCTTCCCTGTGAGTATAAGAATTATACATACATATATGGTGCAACTGTAGATACTGCACATTTCTTATTTCCCCACAGTAAAAGCACAAAATAAGATGTTGCAAAAAATGAAGTGGGTCCACTCACTGTCTGTAGGTTTGTAGTCTGTGCACAATCGCTTAAGAAGCTCAGTCGTTTCCTGGGGCACTTGGCTCATCAGGATTTTTCCATACTGCTTCAGGTTGCTTTCAGCCTAGAAGATGAAGTTACATTACAAATGAAAACTTCTTTATGGCAAAGTTCACATCAAAATTCATAGCATAAGAGTTCTGCAGCAACCAAAGACTAAACTGAATGAGAAACGAATACTGTCAAAATCAAGTCACTCTGCAGGCTCATTATGAAAATGGTGAAAGTCAACACAAACATTCACACTGAGCAATAAATGTGTTCAAACATCTGTTGTATTATAATTGTAAGTTTTCTCTGAACCCATTTACATGCAGCTGCAAAAGCTTCACAATCTCTGAAAATATGAACAATAAACATAACATATTGAAATAAGATGTCTATTTCAAGGGTCCCACAATTCAGGCTGAAAATTAGTTGTTTTCTTCTGCTATAATGGAACTTATGTGGCTCAGTTTCATACAAAACATGTCTATTGTGTAAAGTGAGGTGTTGTTTGTTTTTTTTTATGCTACTGTGCCGCAACTCAAAGACAGTGGGAATTTCCTAAAATTGATATTTATGGAAATAACTGACAGTTCTAAGGAATATGTGACTCACAGCTTCAAAGTCAAGTTTCCCAATGTACTGCAGGGCTTTCTGGTAATCTTTTATGTCCTCCAGCTGAATTTTCAGGTAATGTTCATGTTTCTTGTGTTTCTCGGCCAAAGACAGGGCATGCTTGCAGTAGCTAGACTGACGGCACACATTGATCGCTGTCTCAACATCAAAATCCACCTCCCTGTTTTTGGTCTGAGCAAAGAAAAATAAGGTAATGTTAAAGGAACATTTTTTTTTTAATAAAGATCGAGTCTGGTCAATGTGGTATTAGAGAATTCACTAAGGTAACATTTCATTATGTCAAACATTAAATGAGCACCATTTAATGTTAACTTTTTAAAAAGAGAAAAGATAACAAAAAAAAAATAAAATCTTCTCTACTTGCCCTGAAGGAGTGTGTTGTACAAAGCCATACAATGTTATGTATTTCACTCAAAATAAAACATAATCTATGCAACAGTGCACTCGCATAACATATATCTAAACACTACTATATTATCTCTCAGGTTTAAAAAAGCCATTGTTACTGTTTACTAAAAAGGCAAGAGAATATAATATGACCCAAATTTTGCAGGTTACATTTGTAATTGTTTGCTGCCTCATCCTCAGATACAGACTGTTAAGACTGAATATCACTCCCACCTCTTATATTCTATATACAGTGCCTTCTCTCACACCATCACTGGGTCAACACCTAGCAATACAATGACATTACATGTACTAAGTAATTCCTTGTGCAACTACTGCTGTACCATAATGAATTCATCCAACTTGGACACATCTTTCAATTTCGTGTAACAGTTCAGGAGCAACGTGGTGTGTTCTTCTGTGGCGGTCTGAGATTTATGCAGGGCTTGGAGATACTTTGTTAAATTATGGATTCGCTGAGCATCCAGAAACTGAAAAAAAATAATAACATTAAAACAAATTTAATATTTTACTTCTGTTTCATAACCTCTCATATACTTACTTTGTTGGTAAAAACATACTGTCATGACGATGCTTTTTCAGATGCTTAGCATGCTCTCAGCAAAAATATCATCATATGAGTGATTTTAAGATTTTCATTCTGTTAAACAGTGACATTTCATCTCATAACTACATTCAACCTTAGAACCTATGTACCACTCACTCAAAGGATAAGATGTTGTAACAGAATAAATAATAGTTGACATATAAACAACTGTGCACTGTACAACTGTTACAAATTATCTTTGAACACTGTAGAGCACAAACATGTCTCTGTAAACAGCACTAAGATCTATAAGCTACCAGTCCCAGGCTTGATATTCATTTACCTTTCGGATGACATAAGATGCCTCAAGCTTTCCAATAGTTTTGATATACTGATCAATGGCCCCATCATAATCCCCTTTGCTGTAGAGATGGTCTCCATACTGTGTGAAAATATCTATCAAGCCATCCTGGTCCAGCTGCTGACTCTTGGCTAAGCTAAAGAAGAAAAAAATATGCAGTTGAATATCTACAAGCAGGGTTGCCAGCAGCTGACCAAAAAATTATCTGAAAATTTTGCGACGGCCCGATATCCTCGCGAATTTATGTTATCATATATGCCCACTTTCCCCTTGTATTTGAAGTATTTCTTATTTAATTTAAAATCGGCAATCTCCAACAGGAAAAAAATTTCGGATTTCCGATAATTATCGGCAAACGGCAACCCTGTACAAGTTATTTAAGACTAACAATAAGCTATCGTTGATACTACTTGTGTCATGTAAAATCTACATTAAAATTATGGACACGTTCTTTGTAAATTGCCCAAGGATTTTCTAAGATAGTTGCGAGCCTGGGGTTGACCTGCAACAATAGGCCTACTCAACTCTTCCTGTCTGCCTCCTTCCCCTCCCCACCACCCCCTAATCCCAAATGTTCACCTGCCACTGATTAGTATTTCTAACTAAAGATCAAGCCAAAAGAACTCATCATAATCACTGGGTCATTATGTGTCTTACTGCCCTTCCATCCATCCCTTTTCCTATGTTTCTATCCTTGCTTCTTTCATGTTTTGATTTTTAATCTCAAACTCATGGTCCACTGAAATTTTGGGCCTACTTTGCTTGCAGACTGGAGGCAGTGGCTCCACCAGCCTCTTTGACAGTTAATAGATCATATATTGCCCTTGCACTTCCAAATCAGTGTTTCAAACAATTTGTTCTGCTACAATACTCTATTCTCATCCAGCTGCTTGACTGCAAAATAAGGATCATCACTGCCCACTCAAAATTCTGATTGTTCAGCTCTGACAAATAGAAAAAAAAAACTGTCACATACCTGATGGCAAGTGAGTAGTTGTTTTTCTTGAACAACATTTCTAGCTTGCTCTGTGTATCTTTTTCTTGCAACTGGTAAAGCTGTTAATTAAAATATGTAAATGTCCTTCAAGAAACTACATCTTTATGTAATGAAATTTCTTATATACAGGTAACTGATTTATATATTACATGTATATGCATCACTTTTTTTGTGGAAGGGCCTCAATAATTTTATTGAGGGTACAAGTTGTCAGGCAATACATATAACAGTGGTAATATCCTATACCAAACCTACACAATGAAATTCAAAACAAGACAACCATGAAGCCAGCTAAAGATAAAGCAACATTATTCGCGCAGGGACAGACACTTCATGCTCACCTTAGTAATTAATTTCACACTTTTGCGAGGCAAGTTTAGCTACAACATAACTGTACAATATTTGTTCTCTGTAATTTTTCACATCACACGTTAATACAAAATCTGATGGGACCACCAAATGTTACTTGCACATACCTTTCTATCACCAGTGAGTATGAAGATGGAGCCAGACTCGCACATGACATCAATAACCTCCGGGTAAGGAGCAGAGTAGGCAATAAACTTGTTCTGAATGTCGTAAACTGTCACTGTGTTCATTTCCAAACCATGAGGACCTCTGTCAAGATCAATAAATGTTTAACACTTGCAACAGACAAGGGAAGATACAAGTAGATGTGATACATCAATTGTTATATTAGACAGAAAGCAATGCATGCCAAATGACAGTGTGTGACAAGTGACTACTTGAAGAAAATCAGCCTATGTCTGACTGTTCTGTATGCTGTGATTTGCTATGAGTTCTAGGCAGAACAGAAGCTTAACCCCAGTACTTCAGGTCAAATGATGATGGTTAAAATATGCAGTATTACATGTTGTGTCTCAAAACACCAAAAAATGAAGCTTGATATTTCAGAAGATCTCACACAAATCTTAAGCATTTAACCAATCTACCACTGGTTTTACTGGAATAAAGAAGTTGGGGACAAATCTTCGCATTTCACCAATCTACCACTGGTTTTACTGGAATAAGGAAGGGAAGGGGGGTGGTTTGAAAAAGCAAGACAGTAGATGCCATTACTTAGAGCTCAATCATCAATTCAGCATTAAGTTTTACTTATAATACATAGCAAGCAAAGTTCCAGGTAAAATCTTATGTTATATAGTGATTCCTCTGCAGCAACATATGGAATTTCCACCAGTTCACTTACAGGACTGGTGCTCTGGGCATTGCTTTGTTCTCCTTGCCGACAACTATAAGGTAGCCCCTAAACCAGTGAAGCTGAAGTTTGATTCCTTCAAAAGCCAAGCATGGTCCTCGTCCATCAGGCTGATAGAAGTACACCGCCTGTGGACATGACAGGGATTAAAAGCATACAGGTTACATATGGACAAGCCAAAGCAGTATTTACTAATTGACACTTTAAGTAATTTTCAGCATAAGGTAAACGGCAGTAGCATCACAATATAAAGTGATTTCATGCAGTCATGAGAGATTTGCCTTATTCAGATAATAATGTGAAAGGTGAAAAGCCTGAATATGAGACATTTCAACTATGTATATAAACTATAATTTCTAAAATAGCCCAGTTTAATAATTGTTATCTAGTAAGGTAGTTTTTAAAAGTTTAAAAACCTGAATTTTTATTATTTTTTGATTCATCTACATTACCATGAAATTGAAAAGCAGGGCTCTTTCTGAATGGACAACTAGGTTCCCATGTCATTCTTTAAAAAAAGAAAAAGTCCAAGTAAAGTAAACTGCTCTTGCCCTGGAAACTTCAGGATGAAGTTGCAGTAAGATCAAGCTTTAACTTAAATGGTAACAGAACGTCAGTTCAAATCTATGCAGTTACTGCAGAAAATCACTGTCCAAATCTATATATTTACCTTAAAAAAGTGCCATATTTGTTTCAACCACTGTGAAAGCATTAAAAATTTTTTTAACTTGTTTAATGAACAGCAACATCAAAGCTCCAGTTAAGCCTTTGCTCTCAGTTACAAGTATCTTTGGGCATCTCTCCTTCAGATTCCCACTATATGTGGATTACAATATGAGCCAGCTGCAATTTTCACAATGTTCTTACATCCTGTCGTCCGATGACCAGCTGATTGTCTTGACTAGCATCACTCATAACAATACAACCAGGGCTTGCACCTGTATTCTCCAATGGAATCTGAAACAAAATTGCAAATTGGGGTCCTGGTCTGACATCATGCTATTTATCATACTCTAAAATCTACAAGCAATGTGTAGGAAAATAATGTCTTTTTGCAAAATTTAACAAAAAGCTTGTTCTATGTGACATCAAACTGAGCTCTGACATCTCACTGACAATGATGTAACTGGATATAAAACATTTACTATCCCTCATTGATTTGTACAAAATTAACCCATTTGATGAACAATGCAGAGTAATGTAGAAGTATCTTTCTGTGGGGATCTGCTTGGTCTTATAAATTAGAATTTGCTCCTTGTGAAGATCCAGTTTTTGTGAGCACTGCATGATAGTTTATTTATGTGTTTATGAGTACTGAATTACAGAGTAACCTGGAGTGATGTCAGTGGTCATCAAACTGGCAATCCTGCTATGTACTAATAGAAAAACACACTATGATCAGTAATGTCCAAATAATGAGAAGAAGTAAAAAGAACTAACTGCAGTTAGGTTTTCTTTACAGATTACTGCCTCTATACACATTTTTTTCCACCATTAGGAAGTCTTTAAGAAAATTTTGTAGGGAACTTTTCTTGCAGAATGTAAACTTGCCGATAGTAGATCCTCATGGAAAGAAACAACACTTCTAAAGTAATTTCTATTTCCTAGTCCTTCTTTGTTAGGTTATATGGTATTATCCAAGCTTACAGAGATGATAAACACTGCAATTAAGTCATCATATATATTGCTTATATTATAGGTACTGCTACAGAATCTCTAACAAATCACACAAGAGGTACAGACCTGTATATCTTTGGCTGTGATATTTATAGACAAAGTTTCACCATCAGTCACAACAAACAGAAACACATCTTTGCCCTGTGATTTGAAAGCCAACCCTGTCACCCTCTTGGTACCCTCATAAACATTCCGGGATTTGCTGTGCCTGTGGAATACAATTTAAATTGGTTAAAATCTTTCAATCCAAAAATGCATTAGCTTGGCAGGAAAAAAAAAAAAACTAAAATGAAAAAAAAAAAAAAGAAGTTTCCCATGAAAGTGGCTCAACATTTCAAATGTATATATCACAAACATGTGCATGTTGATAAACATACTTGGGTAGAGTCTTTCTTCATTCGACAATGCAAAATTTATTTAGCAGTGTTGCTAAAAAGACAAAAAACATCTTCTCTGGGCATATTTTCAACCCTGGACAACTTTATGAAGACTAAAGTTAGTATTTAGTACATAATAAGGCAGTGCATGTATCGTATCCAAAAACAGAAAGAATAAAATCTTACACTTTATGAGGCTTACCTTTCTCTTGTAACATCTCCCTTGAACAATAACACAACACCATTCTCAAAGCCAACTGCCATGAAGTTTAAGTTCTCATGAACAGCGAATGCTGAAACCTATTCAGGAATGGAAAAGGGGAAAAAATTAGATGCTATCCTGCTTTAATTACTATAAAATAAACTTTTTTTATTTTGTAATCTTATTTACGCTCTCTCTAATTCAATTTCTAAATAATGTGTTTGATTTTTCTTTATCAAAGAGTCACAAGACCAAAAAGAAATTCATGAACTGACTTACCATAATTAGTAAGCAATGAATCAATGTTGGTATCATTACAAAGCCAGAGTTTTCATAGTGATTTAAAATGCCAGGTTTAACACAGTGTATCATGACCAATCAGTTTTAAATTATACACCAGTTAATTTATACACAGCTAACTGAATATGCATAATTTGCATGCATTCCTAAACCTCAGCAATTCAGAGAAACATGGTGTTATTGTGATTACTATTTAGAATATAAATTTTTTCAGTGTTCACTGTCAGCTGTCACAATTTTCAAAAGAGCTTTCTCTGTTAGCATGAAATTCTAAAGAGCATTCTACCCACCTCCCAAAACTTCAAAACATTCTTAAATTAATCCTTAAAGGATTTCATTTGAATGAAAAGCAAGCCAGAGTACTTACAGGGGTAGGTTTATTTCCAGGAATGGCTCTTGTTAGACGTGTGCATGTTGGGTTCCCTCTTTCCATCTGAAATAATGAACATCAAATCCCATTCACATATCTTGTAACAGCATTCAAAAATAAAGGTATATTTCATGAACTGACTATTTTGGAGGCCATAGTGCATCTTCCTTTCTATCTATACATGCGTGTGTTCACAGTATATCTGTGAGGCTGCAAAGCTTCTGAGTCAAACTCATAATCTGAAGACTGTCTAGTCTGAATGTTGTTAGGCAGAATTATTATTATGAATAAGATATACAGCTTCACATGGCAACGTAAAAACCTCTCCACAGGGGTAAAACACTGAGGTAAATAAAAGTTCTATTTTTATTTTCGTTTACTTCACCAAGAAATGTATGAGGATGCAATGCATAAAAGAATATGAAAAGAACAACATGGTGATTCATATCTTTTCAATATTCCATACTTGGTGGTGAATGAGATGTAATGCATTATTTGGCATTGTAAAACAATTTCCATGAGGATTACATAAAAGCCCCATTTTCGTTTTCACTTTCATTTACTTTACAAAGAAATATAAAGTGATACAATGCATAGAAGAATATGGAAAGGACAACATGGTGATGATACCTTCTCGAGATTCCATACTTTAATCAAAGGGTTGATGCCCTGTTCATCCTCCTGAACAAAATTCAAACAGAATATAATCAACATCAGTTGAACAACACATATAAGGATAAATGTGGTGCTAATCATACATAAAATAACTAACATTTAACTATGAAGTGATGCGGTAGGATAATTACTATAAATGGTAATATCCTAAACAAATCTTCCCGAATACAAAGGGTCTTTGCTCTTAAATCTTAAAATTTAAAACTTGTATTCAAAAGCTATCTGAGACTTACTCCAATTGAAATCAGTAAATTGTTCTGCTTCATTTGGAGTAAATGTGTGACCCGGATCTCATAGGCCTTAAATGCAGTCAGTTCCATTTGACGATTGATGAAATAAAGATTCCCCTCAAAGTCACCAACAACCAACTGGCCACGTCCACTTGTACATACTGATATATTGACATCCTGAAATGAAAACATATAATGCAGCATAAGAGACAAATATTTCTTAGTTTCATTTTGAAGTAATCTTTGGTGGTGGTCAAAAATCCTCATAATATACATAATTAAATGTTAACTTTGACAGCATGAAAAGAAACAAAGCATTCTTCATCAATGATGAGTCTAATCTAAAAAACACAGGCAAATACCTTGAGTTGATCAAATGCTTGGTCTGTGGCAGGATCTTTCACAGTTTCTTTATCGAAGAAATTAAACCGTCTCCACTGTTGGAAAGAAAAAGGATACAAATAAGTCAACTAAGTAGGCGACCCATTATTTAAAACAGATGCACAATGTATTCAGTGTCCAAAACATTATTAGAGAAGTGTAAAATCAAACACAGATCCACACATGATCACATGCTTCCTAGTCTATATGTTTGGAGAACCTCGGTAAATTTTTGGTTTCAGCTGCCAGTAAGGTAGAAACAGAAAATAAGTCAAGAATAATGAATGTTGATTTTTCAACTTAGAAAATTCTTATCATAAGTGTTATTAATAGTGACTCCTTTACAAAAGATGCAGTGCTAAACCTCCTCTGTCTCCATGTGAAAGTTATGATGAATTCCCAAATGTTTCCATTGTTAACAAAAATTTACAAAAACACGGTTTTACAGCTGTTTTTGGTCACTAGTGCATTATGATGGTTGCCTCTCTTTACTTCAGACACTAAC